>JAJHUR010127266.1:961-29041 GCA_027495735.1 Lutjanus campechanus
AAAACAGTTTCAGTCAATGTTTGTTGTTCGTATTAGAAACCTACACATTACTTGTCAAGAGAAACATCTTATCTTACTGATGTTAGAACTGTTTTTAACATGTATGAGCTGCACTGTCGGGTGTTATAATGGCTGACAAACTAGAGATTCATCAAAAAATCTCTTTCTCCAGGGTTTCTTATGACACTGGAAAGACTGGAAAAAAAACAAAGGAAACCATTATCCACATAGCTTCGTGGGTTAATTGTAAATCCTTTGTCATTTTAAACTTCTTGTTCTTCTTTTGACAATAATTAAATTCGCTCCAGTGATT
The DNA here is from genome assembly GCA_027495735.1 of Lutjanus campechanus. NCBI lineage: Eukaryota > Metazoa > Chordata > Actinopteri > Lutjaniformes > Lutjanidae > Lutjanus > Lutjanus campechanus. The sequence continues at coordinate 1,275 of JAJHUR010127266.1, forward strand.
TGATTTAACTGGCACTCATTTTGCCCAACATTCATTACACTGAAGACAGATATATTCAGGCCCACTGCACATATTAATATGTGGATAAATTCTCAGATAGGTAGAGAATGAAATAGTGACATGAGTTTTGAATGCTGATATATAATGCTTATATCAAAACAAATAAATGCATGCATAATTCTGTTATTCCATGCACATTACAGTTTAAAATGGTTATCATTGGCACTAACATGTTTTAAATTTAATTGTTATTAATTAGTGTAAAAGAGAAATACATTGGGTTATGCTGTAGAATGACTGTTAGTAAGGGAGATCAGGATATAGTCATAAGCAATGCAATACAACTGCATTATGCCATGCATTAAAATATATATTTAATACTGGCCACTAGTGTTGTCAATAATATTGATACTGAAAATATAAAATACTTTGTCCCTATTTTTTTTTTGCAATATTGATACTTTTGTGCTCTTTTCTCTCACCTGTGCTGTGATTGGCTGTTGTGCTTGCTTCTTCTCATCACTCGTCTCAGTTGCTATACCGTTGTTATGATATAGCCTCATTATATCTAGCCAAAAATTTTATGCCTTCAGTAATAAGTAAAATTTTTCCCAGTGGTATCAATAATGGTATGAAGTATCGATATTTGGTCTTTTGAGTGCAGCCGTTGGCAACTATCTCACAATGCCAGATAATCAGAAAGAAATATAGAATCATCACACTAACTCCTTAACAACTGGTCCATCTTGTGCTTGTATTCATAACTGTTTTTATTGGGAAAGTTATTTGTATCTGTTATTTCAGGCATGGCACCATTTATTTATGTGCACAGAGCATTTATTGTTAAAACAATTATCGTTTCACCCATGAGTGAAAGATTATTACATTTTACTGTGTCGGTTTAAACCAAATTGTCTCTGTTGGAAATGAATAATTGGCGCCAGTCCCACTATAACAAACATTTATTCACCTCTTTTCAAGTCTTCTACACTGATCGGAGTGGAAGAGTCACCAGTAACCCACTGTTGGACCAGTTACCCAGCTACCAGTCCCTGCTATACCGTAGGAAGTCATCGACCACCAAGAGAAGAAGCAGTTCTAGAACGCGACTTGGCTCCTCCGGCAGTGGGAAATGGCGTGTGAACACCATCACCAGACCAGAGGAGAAGAGTCAGACGGAGCAGAAACCAATCCGGGAACTAGCTAAGCCCATGGCTGAGAAACGCAGAGACAAGTAGGAAAGACATTACCACCCTTGTGAAAAGAGAAGTTAATAGAGCTGTTCTGAAATGTTCAATGAACATTTTATTTTCAGATATGTTTGTAAGGTATCTTATAGTGTAAATTCTCAACAAACAATGTGTTTGACTTGGTAGTGTGCAGCGCTTGCAGGAGGCTCAAGAGCTCAGCAGTTGGAGCCAGTTGAGGCAAAGCACCCACAGGTATCTGAGGAGGCTGAAGGAGGACGCCGAAGAATGGGTGGAATCTCTGAAGCTCTGGAGGGGAGACATCCATCTGATAGAGGGTGAGAAATGAAAACTGTATCCCCAGCCTTAAGAGACATCTACTGATTTCTGCTCAGGACGGTTAACACGAGTAATTGTACTTTTGCTCGAACAGAAAGTTCACTTGTCATCTCCATCTGTTCAACAGGGATGTTCGGCACAGGGATCCTGTCTTACTTCTCCTTCTTGCGCTTCCTGGTCATGCTCAACTTGATCATCTTTCTGCTCATGTTCAGCTTCGTCATGTTACCCATCATTGTTGCCCCCCATGCTTCAGGGAACATCACTTACAACCAACATGATGGTGAGAGGACACTTGGTTGTTTCAGCCTACAGCAGGAAGTGACCCTTTCTAAGTCCTGCTCCTTGTTGAGCAAGTTTGGTACCTGACCAAACCTTGGTCAAATTTCTCCTTTCTCTGTTTCCTGTACCTAGTTATGCCATGTGCTAGGCTCAACAATATTTGAAGATGGTTTAAATACATTTCTGGGTGACCTGTGCAAGCTAGCAAAATAACCATGTAGCTAACGAATGATGTAGATTAGTTTGCCAGTTAGCGAGTGTTTTGCTCGTATTAACTAACTACTTATATGTGATCATATACTGTATATTGCCCAGCAACATCTTTCAACTGGCAATCACAAAGAAAAGTGAAAGTTTCCTTGGCGATCAAAAGGAAGCGTTCTTGAGGCAACAAGTACTCAAAAGTCTTGCAAGGAAAAAAAAGTAACATCTCTCAACCATTTTCCTTTTAACATAGACAAGCTTAGCACGTAGCTTATCTAAGTACAAGAAACATAAAAGACAAAAGGTGACTGAAGTTCAGATTGGTACCAAGCTTGCTCAACTGCAGTTGAAGCACGGAGCAACAGGTATTGAGATTTAGAAAGGGTCAATTAGAAATGGTCTGAGGCTTATACTTTCTTGTGTTTCACCACAGGAAGTCCGTGCAGTGTGTATCCAAGCAGTGCCCGTCGCGGTCTGGTCATCTTTCATGAGCACATTACAGATCTGCTGTCTGGTGGAGTAAGTCCTTGCACTTATCGTTCAGTGCTCACTGGAAGAAAAAAATAGCATCTGGTTTCCTCATTAACCTCTTGTGTTCAATCTGCAGGGCTTTCTGGAACAAACCTATCTTTTCTACGGCTACTACAAGGTGGACAAAATACACTTTACAAACCTAACTTACAATTTGCCACTTGCCTACCTGCTGGTCACCATAGCCTACCTGTTCCTCAGTCTCATCTGGATTGTTAAAAGGTAGTAAAAGGGCAACATGAAGATGAATTAAATCTGTTTGACGAGTCAGTTTCTGATAAACTTTTTCTTCAAGGTCTGCCACAGGATTCAAACGTAACCTGATTCAGGATGAGGATCGCTTTCAGAGCTTTTGCAACAAGATTTTTGCTGGCTGGGACTTCTGCATCACCAACGAGAACGCCTCAAAGCTGAAGAGGAGCAGTCTACTCTATGAGCTCAGGGTTAGTTGATCGTTTCTGTCCAGCCTCAGTGGTTCCCTAAGTGAAATAATTATCGTTGGTTTTTGGTTGCTATGCTCGCTGTCTTCATGATCTTTTCATATTTTACAGCCGTTGAAAAAGCTCTTCAGTCATGTAGACGGATGCGGTATTTTTCATTCATAAACGAGCTGTTTGTTGCAGATGTTTAACCCGTGTATTCATGAAATGTTTACCTGTCTCATTCTAACACGACATGTTCTTATATCCTCAGACGGATTTGGAGGAGGAGAGGATCAAACAGAAAATAGCCGATCGCACCCGTAAAGAAAAGTGTCGAATTTACCTTATTCGCCTCATCCTCAACCTTTTTGTCATCGCTGTTCTGGCTGCTTGCTTCTACAGCATTTATGTCGCCACCATCTTCTCCCAGAAAGCCCAGATGAATGACATAAAGGTAATAATGAAATGATGCCGATGTCCTTTGGCAGCCTTTTATTAACCTCTTGTTACAACAAGAAACTCCCATTTGAACGTGAAACTGTCGAGATGATCAAGTTTTCTGTGACACTTTTTGCTTGGTTGCAGGAAAATTTCATTGTGGATCTCATCTACGAGTACCTACCCTCAATTGTTATCACCATGGCCAACTTCATCACCCCCCTGCTCTTTTCCATCATCATCAACTACGAGGACTACTCGCCTGCCTTTGAGATCCGCTTCACTCTCATGAGGTGACCACTTACTCATCCTTTCTCTTAATGGTGATGCTTTGCATCAGGAGACAAACACACTCTGGAAAAAATGTCATATTTGCCAATAAAAGAAGAGGACGTATCATTGAATACATGAAGTCAGTGCATCGAGAGAGACGTCTAAAACTTCGGAAAGATTTGGCTAGCAGCTCTAAATGGCTGTATTGCTGTCTTTAAATACATGAACTCAACAACTTTCTTTTATTCTTCTTTCTCTCTCTTTTTTTTCCCTCCATCCTTTCTTTGCAGGTGTGTCTTCATGCGGTTGACCAGTATTGGGGTTTTGCTCTTCTCTCTCTGGTCTCAGATCACTAAATGTAAAGAGGAGCCCTGTATCTGTGGCTATAACCACTTGCTTTACTCTGTAAGTCATTTTCCTGCATTGTAAGACATGCTCCAGCATTACAATGGTTTCTTGCACTAATACACAAGTGCCAACAATTAAACTCACTCTGATCACTCATTTGGACTATCATACAGAATCTAGGTGCAAGCTTCATAGAAAATCTAGAAAAATTAGAAAATGCTTGATTGAAACCGTTATTTTTTCAGGGTTGCTTTAATTTGAAAACAGTCCTTGATCTGGAGTTTGATCTACATAATCATTTATGTAAACCAAAAATCTTTTGTTATTTGAAATTAAATTATCCTGTCATTATATCTGTCATTCATATCTACATAACTCTGGAAATTAACAAGCGTTAAGTAATCAAAAGTAATATGAATAGCTGGTGAAATAAAGTGACAGTATACATTGATTGCTGTGGACATAAATGCTTTGAGAGACTTTTCTAGGAAATTTTTGATGTAGGTACCTTGAAAGTACTTAAAAACTGTTTGAATTTTACTTTACTGTATGAACCTGCTGGTGTATAAATGAATTAACACATGGTGCAGTATTTTCAGTATGTTATATTTGTGCCTCTGACTACCTCTTTGCTCTTGACAGTGTTGGGAGACCCGTGTGGGCCAGGAGATGTACAAACTCACCATCTTTGACTTCATCATCATTTTTGCAGTCACCATCTTTGTGGAGTTTCCCAGAAAGTAAGTTGTAAGAATAAAAAATTTAAAAAAAGAACATCTTCTCCATCTCAAAAGAATCTTTAAAACTTCTAGTTGACAAAAGTGGAAGTCTTTCGACTGTAATAACTGCAAAAAATAACACCAAAAATCAGATTATCCAAATGAAAATCTCCTGATTCTCTTTAACTAACATACTACTCACTGTAATTCTGGATATGACCAAAGGCTTGTTTTATCTGAGTTCAAGGAGAGTCTGACCTGGAAGATGGAACATGGAAGCTACTGAAAAAACTGCAGTTTTCTATTCAAATATTTCTGTAAAATATATTAGTTACACATTAGCAATTAGCAAACTAAATTTTCAATCATAATATACTGATAGGGGCAAGTCAGAAAGACTGTATTGGAAACAACTTTTTTTTGTCATTCAAATGGTAATTTATTGACAGACCCTAAGTGAACTGACAGAAGTTTGTGCAGCACTTGTTGCATCTGACTGGGCAGAGACAGGATGAAAAGGAGGCGTGTTGTACAGTAACGATTCAGGGCTTATTACTGTGGGATCACTGTCACACACTTTTTAATGGACTTGATGAATGGACAGAGTACTCGGAGTAGTATATAAGGACAGCAGTTTTAACAACTTTTGGCCAATTAATCATGAAAAATACCCATTCATATGTGTTTTCTTAATGATCTGTTAGGTACCAGCGCTCTTACTTGGATAACATAAGCTAACATAGCTTTCATTATGAAGATGTATTTGTTTGCCTCATGATTACCTTCTTCTTGCAGAAAACACGAGTTATATTGACAAGGACAGCCCTGCCTTTCCACCTGTTTACCTTAATAAAAGTGTTCTGTCTCTCCATGACTAGTGACATATTTTACAGTATTTTTTTTAAAGCCTTGATCCAGTATATTTCTATTCAGCGTCATCCCAATCCATTTTCTTGCCTTTCTCCTGGTGATACTTCTAGAAGGATATCTGAAACTGTCTCCTCCTTTGCTCTTCAGTCATTTGTAACAGTGTCCTTGTGCTTCTCCGCACACCTCAGGCTGATAGTGAAGCACTGCGACTGTGGCCTGGCTAAGTGGTGGGGACAGCAGGAGTTTGCCATTCCTCAGAACGTGCTCGAGATCGTCTACGGTCAGACCATCTGCTGGATCGGCACGTTCTACAGCCCGTTGCTGCCCGCCATCTGCACTATTAAATACTTCTTTATCTTCTATATCAAAAAGGTGATTTTTTTTTTTTCTTTCATTTTTTATGCAGTCGGTCAAAGTGAGAAGTAGGGTTTCTGACGTTACCTCTCTGTTGCTTGTTTTTAGGTCTCATTGATGAACAACTGCCGCCCGGCTACTCGTCCGTTCAGAGCATCCAGCTCCAACTTCTTCTTCCTGGGTGTGCTGCTGATAGGCCTGAGTCTGGCCTGTCTGCCTGTCACTGTCAGTGTGGCACAGTGAGTAATTCACTGTTGATTCAGTCTGTTAGCTAATATGTCTGCTTCTCTGCAGCTTCAATAGAACTCAGACTGCTGTATTGATATTAGAGGTCAATATTTGTCTTTACTTTGATTGTTCAATAGAGGAGAAAGGATATTTCCCATATCTTTCCTCTGCATTGAGCGCTTATATGTCCTACATGTTTTTCTCATGGCATATTCACTCATTCACACATCCCTTGTCACACAGAATAAGCTGTTCTCAGGCCTGCGGACCATTTGTTAATTACAACACCTCCTGGGAGGTGCTGCCGACTACAGTATCCCAGCTACCGCAAGGAGTCCAAACATTCCTCTTCGCTCTGTCATCAGAGGCTTTTGCCGTCTCCTTCTTCGTTTTTACATGGTACATGTTTCCATCTGGTGTTCCAGCATTGACGATCATTATGTTCTTATCTCTCTCAGGCTGTAATTTTAAACATTTTCATTTTCCCCCTGCAGTTTGGCCATGTTTTATGTGATCGCACTAGCCGGAGCTCACAAGAGAGTTATTAATCAGCTAAGGGAGCAGCTAGCCATGGTAGGTTTACTCAAAAATAGATGTCTTTGTTTAATCATTTTCACCTTTTTTTCTATTCTTGCTATTTTCTTTAAGGAATTGTATGGATTATTTGAAGTGGGGTTGTAATCGATAGTCAGTGTATTAACTAAAGTAGATGACCGTCAGTACACCCCCAGTTTGGAGAAGCAGCAGGAGTACTGGTGTAAGAAGCTAAGCAATGTACTGTTGAGGACAGAGTCAGCAGTGAAACGTATTTTAGCCACCTACAAAAAGTCCACCTAAAAAAGTGTACACTATATTTAGAATATTTTCATCACTTTAACTTGTTGTCAGAAACTGCCATTATATAAGACAAATATAAACCAATCAGACTTCATTGGCAAAAACACTTATTTTACCTCACAAAAAACAGGAGTGGCTGGTCTGTTAGATTGTTTGTGTTATTGTATGACTTTGTTGAATCTGAAGTAACCTTTTAAAACACCAAAATCACACAATACACATAAATTAACAGTTTGAGGCAGCAGTAGACAAATAACTCCTGTGTTTTGCAAGATAAAATTACTGATTTTGCAAGTCGAGTCTGGTCGAGTGAGAAAGAACTACAGTTTGGCTTATGTGATGGCAGATTCTTGGTGGAAAAAGCCTGTCTAACAGCAAAGTAAAGCAATGAAAATATTGACTATCTGGGGTATTTAAAATACGTTCTGCTGCTGACCCTGTTCACAGCAGTACGTTACTTAATTACAATCCTGATACTCCGACCGGTGTCTACTATAGGTAATACACTGACTGTGGATTATATAAGTACCTCATACAAACCCACTTCATATAATCCAAGTTATCCCTTTAATCATACATCAAGCATGCTTGAATATTATTTGAGTCATTACCAAAACTGGGATCTACTGTCGATGTGTCATTGTGTTCCGCAGGAGGGTCGTGACAAGCGTTTCCTGATCCAAAAGCTGTGCCAGGCCCAGAGGCAGTCAGCTGCCAAATCCCAGCCCCGCAGCAGCAGGAGCAGCAGGAGCAGCCCCAGCTACCACACCAGCTTCTCCACCAATTTCAATGAAGGTGTGTTCCTGGCACACTCGCCTCCTGACTCATCCACGCATGTGTGAGGCAACAGCCTGAAATTACAGATACAAGACTAGACAGATGGATGAACTAGAAAACTGTTAGAACTCATATCTTTATTGTTCTTTTTTTTATTGTGAATACACTACAACTTGGGAGCTTCTGTGGGCCTGCTTTCATTAATGTGTCTTGTCCTCTCAGTCTTCTTTTGTTGACAAACTGATTATTATTAAGAAGCCACAATGTTCAAGTATTCTTAAACCAAACCATTGTTGGTCAGATGTTTTTGTGGTGTGTTTCTCCACTGGATGTACTGTCATCTTTTCCTTCTGAGAAGGACTTGAATGATTATAACCACTGGGGTCTGAAAAATCCTTCTGAATTGTATGCACTTTAAATGTATTAACACTAGTGTTTTCTTACTTTTATATTTTGTGTGTTTTCAGAACAGTGTGTGTTTGTGTGTTTTACCTCCAGTTATCATTATTAATCACTCTAAGGTTGAATAATATTGCAAAGAACTAATACACTTCAAAAATACTAAACTTTAACCATGTCCTTTTTAACACTACTGTGACTCTGCTTATTTTATTCTAAGATTTTATTTAGATTGCATTGAAATGCAACAATTGTGAAATTCTTGATTCACTCTGCAAGGAGTTCTCTTGCTGGAGCAAAAAGGAGTGGGGCAAGTGGCCAGCCCTGTCCTGTACCTCATTCCAATGTAAATCCCCAGGCAGTAAATTATTTGCATAAATATTAGATACGGGATATTTTTATGACTATAATTATATGCATCATGTTTTAGTCAGATTTTGTGAGGAAATGTTATTTTACTTTATTATGATGCTTTTTATATGACTGCAGTGACTGCCTCTAATATTCAGTGTTCATATGGAAAATAAATATTGAAATTTGTCAAATAATTCTTCGTTTTGTGCGTTTATTTGTTTCAATTTATTTTATTTCATTTCATTTCATTTTTACCCTCACAAAACTGTCATTGACGTCCAGTCGTACCTCCTCCGGCCCAGCAGAGGTCGCTGCTCCCGGCGCTTCGCTCGCTGGTTGACAGCAGCTCAGCTGGTACGGAAGCGGAGGCAGCGTGCTGTTTCTCGGCTCAACCAACGGGAGATCAGTCAGCCAAAATGTTGAGAATTACGGTCCGAGCGGACATGGGAGCCCTTTGGGTGTTACTCTGTATTACCTACTCCCAGTTCTTTACCGTCTCCTCTGATGACATAGTGGTGGCGTGCGGGGGATTTGTGAAATCCGACGTAGAAATCAACTACTCTCTGATCGAGGTGAGAGTGCAAACATCCCAGCTAAACTAGCTAGCAGAAAGCTAACAGATAGCAGGTTTATCGCAGTAAGCTAGGTTAAAGGTTAGGCGGAGACTGGAAGCTTGGTTTAATGACAGTTTGAATGAAATAACCACGAAAGCAGTATACTTTAAGTTAAAATTGTGTCTTTGTTGCTTGCAAACATACATAAAACAGATAAATGTAGTCTGACGTGAATTTAGCTGCCTGCCAGTTTGCTATTTTTGGTTTTCTGTACGCAGTTATGGTTGACTGACAGCCCATATGTTACATTAGATAGCTATATTAGCATTAATATATATATATATATGGCTGCTGTCTCTTTAACGCCAAACCCGTGTGCTGACGCTGAAGACGTTAAGTGCTAGCCATCCGTCCTAATCCTTGCTCATTCACAGGCTCTGTGGGATTAGCCATTTGGCTAATTGGTGAAATTAACTAAATCCCAGATAGACTGGTCTGTTGATGACAGTTGATACAAATTAATCAACCAATTAGCTATTCAACCTAACATTTAAACCAAGAATAGACTACATCTGCTACAACAGATCAGGACTAGTGATTGAATTATATACTTAATGATCAGCTTCTGTCTTCTGTCATGCCCAGATTAAACTGTACACCAAACAAGGTTCCTTGAAATATCAAACGGATTGTGCTCCAATCAATGGCTACTTCATGATCCCTCTCTATGACAAGGTATACGATTTACTCCTTTGAGTACTTTAGACTATTATTATTCTCTGACGGTGATTGTAATCTAGCTTGTCTCTTCTACACAGGGAGACTTTGTTTTGAAGATTGAGCCTCCTCTTGGATGGAGCTTTGGTAAGATTGTGTAACAGCTGCATCCTCACAAGTCATCAATTTTAAAAAAAATATTTATGCCAGTTAGAGTTGTCACAATACCAGAAGTTTTAAATTTGTTGTAATACATGTAGAAAAATGTCACTCAATACCCCTTTTGGTATCACAGTAAAAAGAAAAAAAATCATTTTTATTTTTTTTTCTTGCACAAAGTCACTGAACACTGTCTGGTTTTGCTGCAAGCCAGATTTCAAGCAGGACAATGAAGACTGAACTGAGGTCTTGAATGGACACTTAACACTTAAACATACAGTATTGTTTTAAACATGTGGTATTAGAAAAGTATTGAAGTATTGATACTTTTGATAACATTAATGGCAGCTGTTTTCCAAAAAAGGAAAGGTATTCTCAGAGATTGTTTGCATTATCTACAGTATGTACTTGCTTTTGTGTCTTTTGGTCTTTGATTTTAAAAAATTTTTTTTAACTGTAATCAGAGCCAACCAGCGTTGACCTCCATGTGGATGGAGTGAGTGACATCTGTACAAAAGAAGAAGACATCAACTTTGTTTTCACTGGCTTTTCAGTCTCAGGAACGGTGAGAATTGGTCTTGATTTCCTGCCTCATTAATAATGGAAACATTTTGTCATGAAGACCCTAAAAGCTTATCCTCACATTAGTGCTGTCACAATACCAAAGTTTTAACTTTAATACCTTTACCAAGTTTAGTCCTACGACACTCGATGCCAAAACGATATTGAGACTAAATCATGTTCCATACTCGATAACTAATAGATCAGAAAAAGGTTGTCCACACTGGATATACAGTATGCTCCTGCAAAACCTTGAGACCCCAGAATGTTCAAAGTACAATAAATTCTTATATATTTTGGTTAAATTTCATACACATGAGGATAATCTAAGGTTATATTTATTGGGTCAGAATAACAAATATATAATGTATTATAGACCTGCCCTGTACAATGTCCATTAAATTATTCTTTGAATAGTTCTAAAACTGCAAGCCGTCAGCTTTAGCTTTACCTTTCTTTACCGAAAAATTCTTACACTGTGCAACACTACTGCACATTAGAGCTGCAAGGATTAATCGATTAGTTCCTCAAATTAATATTTTCTTGTTTCATTAGTCCTCTGTGACAGTAAACTTAATATCTTTGAGTTGTGGACAAAATAAAACATTGGAAGATGTCATCTTGGACTCCTGGAAACACTGATCAACATTTTTCATCATTCTCTCACATTTTATGGACCAGACAACTAATCAATTAATCTGTCGTCCATTTTCTTGATTAATCTCTGAAAATATTTGTTAGTTGCAGCCTTACTACAAGCAAAAAAGGGTTTAGTGCTTAAAGTCTTGTCTCAGATCAAAAAGTCTTGCAGCCTCAGTCTTTATGCATGGTGAAAAAGTGCTCAGGTGTACAACAGAGTGAGGTTCAGATCCTCAAACATCCATCACTGCTTTTCATCTGTGTGTCTGCGGATAACTTTCTCGTTCTTATCTCCGCACAAAAGATCAGAAAAAGCTATTTGATTTCATTATCCATCCGAGTGTAAGCTGTTTCTTGGAAAGGTATCAGTCTAGAATTAATTCATGTCTCTGGTTATGTAATGTGCTCTGCATTGTTCAGGTTCTGAGTAAAGGCCATCTCCTGGGTCCAGCTGGAGTAGACGTCAAACTGAGCCGAGTTGGAACAGAAGAGAAACTCCAGACTGTTGTCACGCAGCCTGGAGGAAAGTAAGTGGCTCACACTTTTCTGTTTGGTAGAGTTTTACACAGGTGGTTTTTTTTTCAGTAAACACATGACTTACATTGTTTCCTATTTTTTTAAATCTTCCTAACACAGATATACCTTCTTGAAAGTGCTTCCTGGAAATTATGAAATAACAGCTTCCCATCCCTCCTGGACTCTGGAGCAGGTTGGTACCTTCACTCAGTTTTCATGAAGCCATTATAGCAGCAGAGACTTCTTATGAAACATGACATGTGACATTGCACACACAATGTTTTTTTTTATTAAAGGAATGTACAGATGTGGTTGCTATTCTGTCTGAATGCTTTGTCATTGACTGGAGCTGGAAAGTCCAAATTTAACCAACAAGCTGGAGCTGTGGATTGAAAAGCAAATTAACTTACCTGAGAACATCCAGTTTTAATGGGTAACTTTTTCAAAATGATCCCTCCTCTTCCATGTTTTTGTGCCTCAGTGACTAATGGGGACAACAGTTTTTGAAATTGGTTCAGCACTGAGGTAGTGCGCTGCGGCCGGCAGAAATAAAACTAAACTACAATATAATATCATCCCTCCAGGCAACTGTGGAGCGTTAAAGTAAGTCCATTAAAAGTGCTTTTTTTGCCACTGACAGGCTCACATTGTTATTCTAAGCGTCTGACAAAAACATGTGAGAAATACTGTGTGCAGCCAGAATATTTTCACTTCTACATCAGTTTGGTCTTCGAAATATGAGCCAAGATGTTCATGATAAGTTTTATTTTGTTTCTGTTTCTGCTCAAGTTTTAAATAAAGATGACAGTGACTATGCTGAAATGACCCTTTTTGCAAATGGAGCCTGGTTAGATTGGCGAGAATGATAAAACAGCTTTTTCTGGTTAAATAAAATGTATCTAAATCTTTAAATAAAAAAAAAAAATCCATCTCTGTAGTGATCTTTTCCATAATGCTGTCAGACATAACAATCTGAGCCTGTCAGTGGCAAAAACGAGCACTTTTAGTGGATGTACTGTGATGTTGTGCAGTTGCCTGGAGGGATTACATTATAGCTAAGTTTAGCTTCTGCCGGCTGCAGCGCTCTCCCTCAATACTGGACCCATTTCAAAACGTGTTGTCCCCATTAGTCACTTAGACACAAAAACAAGGGAAAATAGGGTCCAGGTTGAAGATACCCTTTAAGCCGTGGTTTCCTCTTAGTGGATTCTTTATTTAATTTGCACCAGATGACACTTAAAAAGTTGGTGTAGCTTTTGGGACTGACATGTTACGGAAAACATGTATAAACTGTATTGTAAGACAGAGTTAAAATCATTAAGATTTTTTTTACATTGACATCACTACAATGAGAGACTTCTTGTCGTCATTATAAGAACTGCATCGTTAGACACTTTTGCTCTGGCTTCAGCATTTGGCTCTGCTGATTGCTTCTTGCTCAAGAGAAAATGACAGTGTAAGACATTGTTATCATGGTCAAATATTTCTCTGCTGTCTGTGATTCCCCTATAATGTTACTCGCATTCTTTAACAGATATTTATTTCTTCATAAAATCTCATCCAGATCAAAGTTAATATAGTTTCTTAACACAGCAAGCATGACAGGGCATTGGTGCAAGGGCTGGGCAATATGGCTCTAAAATAGTACGAGGATAGTCAGGTTATTTTTGTGATATTGTGTGAATATTGTGTGATGATATAACAAAACTCAGAAAAATATTTTTGGTTTAGAACTCCTTAAAGCTGTTGAGCTCTCCACATGGATTTATTAGCTCTCCTCGTACTCAACTCGCTGCTTCTGCTTGAACTGGTGAAATTAGTTTGTTGTATCACCCCACTTTTGTCACTGTCTTCTTGCTGCGCTTACGTATGACTGTGGTTTTCTGTACATCTGATCTTTTGTAACCGAACCACTTCCACATGACTAAAGTCCGTCCCCGTTTTGGAACCAACTCCTCACCATGAAGCCAATAGCAATGTTACTACAGTGTAACGTCTTTCTATTGTAATACTGATTATAAACTTCTTAATGTGGCCCTTAAATGTGGCCCTAACACATTTCCCCCTTATTATAATTATATTTAAAAAACTAATGCTGAAAATAATAAAACTAAACTAGAATGAAACATTTTGACATTAACCACACGTAGGAAACTAACTAATGTATAATAAAAACAAAACTATAAATTAAGTAACTCTAATTCAGATCTTAATTTCATTTCTAATAGAGACCTCAGAATAAAGTATACGTATACATTAGCTCACACAGAGAGACACTGTTAAATAATGAAAAAGCAGTGTAGCTAAATACAGCATCCCATAATGATGATGATTTAAAAAGATGGATTGAGGCATTTGCAGCCGAAGTGGGACAGATCAGCAGGTTCGTAACTAATGATTTCAAGCCGCAGTCGGATTAGACCTGTGTTTGACATCATTTTCTTTTCCCCACGCTCAGGTATTAACACACTGCTGGGCACCACAGTGTGGCAGTTCTCCATCTGCGTAGTGTCATTAATAGGGTGAAGAATGCATCATCTCAGAGGCCTTTTTAATTCCGTATCACTTGAGTGTATAAAATTATTCACCCACTTGTTCAGCTGATAAGGTTCCCTGTCAGGTTAGCAGGTTTATAACTAATGATCTCCAGCGGTAATCACGCTGCTCCTGACAGACCCATTACTCCTACCCTCGCTGTAACTTGCGTGGTGACCTTTGCCGTCTTCCTATAGAGTACTACCTCGGTGCACGTCTCCAATGCCAACGCGCCAGCCGCCGACCATCTGGTGGTTGGAGGCTACGATGTCTCAGGGGAGGTCCGCAGTGATGGAGAGCCCATGAAGGAGGTCACCTTCCTACTGTACTCAGCCACAGTCAAGAGAGAGGTAAACCAACATTATTTTACATTTTTAGAACAGCGAGGAGTCAAACTTGCCTGATCTATCCTGAAAGTCAGTATATTGTTCTTTAGCCTTCAGTCTTGCAGTATTCATACACTATTTCTGGCATTTCGTGGTATTCTGTATGAATTTTAAACACATAACAAAGTTACATTGCTCCATATTTGTTTGTGTTTTCAGGATGTTGGTGGCTGTAACACATCCCCGGTGGAAGGGGCAGATTCTGGGGACAACTCCCTGGTTTACATGTGCAGCGCTCTCTCTAGGGAGGACGGGACATTCGTCTTCCCCTCACTGGCCAGTGGAGAGTACACTGTGGTAAGCTGTCTGAAAATACCAAATGGTTTGTCTTCATTTGTAAGTTGCACTCCTTAAGATTTAAGTCCAGGTTTATTTTTGCCACAACACTTGTTACCGTAGTGACAGCAAGTGTGGTTTAATGCCACAGCAAACACTCCTTAAGCAGCCACTTTGTCAGAAATGCAAAAGAAGAGTAACTGGTGTATCTGTTTGTAGTTCACTGTGTGACAAATACGGTGCTTTTCTGTGACTTCTTCACAATAAAAGCCTCCCCAAGTTGAAAAGTGAGGCTGATATCAGTGAGATACATTTGGACTCATTTCCTCAAAAAACATACGGTAAATTCTCAGTAAAGCATACAATGACTTGGCAGAATATGATGCATTATAAATTAAACTACCCAACAAGATATGAAGTCGTTCAGATTTAAACAATCTACAGCACTAAAATGCAACATGCACATTAAAGCAGCTTTAATTTTCTGAAAAGATCATGTAATAGTAAAATCAAATCAAATCAAATCAAATCAAGTTTATTTATAAAGCACATTTAAAAACAACCGAGATTGACCAAAGTGCTGTACAATAGAATAGTGAATATAAGAAATACAACATAGTAAAACAGCAGGGCAACAGAGATAACATAGAAATGCCATCTCAAGCACAAGTAGATAAATAGAGGAACATAAAATAAAATAAAATATGAAATAGAAACAAACAGAAAGGATGAAAATGAGAGCACAACACTATGGACACTCAAAAGCCTGAGAAAAAACACCGACAGGGACCATTTTACTGCACTTAAGTAAAGTTTAGACTGCAGAACTTTCAGGTACTTTCACAATGGGGTACTTTTGGTATCACAGCTGAATGGCTCCTGTGTGTTACCAGCTGAGCTTTTTCCTTCAAGGAAGGTGGACCTTTGTGACAGATTTCTAGAGGGGTTTTGGTGTGAAATTCTGATAACTAGTTAGCAGCGATGAGTCAGGCTGACTTATATTGCTCATTAATTCATTCCCTAGTTTCGGACAAATGGCCCAAAGTCACCCTAAAAAATAATAAACTCAGGCAGAAAAAAATTTAACATAAATGGTACCAAAAATGGGGTTTGATTTTAACTTTGTAACTTTAATCTGCACACTGCATTGAAATTGACCGCTGCCATACTGTCTAATAATTCTGCCTTTGTGTACTCCTTCCTTTTAGGTGCCTTTCTACAGGGGAGAAAGGATCACGTTTGACGTTGCTCCTTCTAGGATGAATTTCAAAGTGGAACACAACAGTTTGAAACTAGAGGTAAAGAGTTCGATTAAATCAGTTTTTCAGTTTTAGTTTTAATATGTTATCTCTGTCTTACAAATATGAATTAACAAAAATGATTATGCATGGTACCATGTTTTGACATGTAACACTTTCTGTTGCTCTGATTGTAGCCCATTTTCCGCGTCATGGGCTTCTCTGTGACGGGTCGAGTTCTCAACAGTGTCGGTGGGGAGGGTGTCCCCGATGCCACAGTGTCCCTCAACAACCAGATCAAAGGTAACCAGAGGAGAAGACTCCTGTCTTTAATTGTAGTGCCAAGAAAAAACAACATCCAAATAATTGTGGAAATGCTCAGTTTGTGGTTCTCATTGTTTACGCATTGTCACACCGTAGCTTAATTTGCTGTTCTGTCCTCACAGTCATCAGCAAGGAGGACGGTTCTTTCCGGTTGGAGAACATGACGGCTGGCACCTACACCATCCGTGTCAGCAAGGAGCTCATGTTCTTTGAGCCAATCACAGTGAAGATCGCCCCAAACACACCCCAGCTCCCTGACATCATCACAGCAGGGTGCGTCTGGCCTGAGCTGCATATATTGTTAACCAAGATATCAAACTTTTATATTCAACATGTTTTGAAATGAATTAGTTCAACTTCAACTTCGGTGCTCTCAGCTTGACTTTTCATATCACCACATTGCTGACTAGCCGATGTCGGTCCCACACAGGTTCAGTGTCTGTGGCCAGATCTCCATCAGTCGCCTGCCTGAGGGCATGAAGCAGCAGGGCCGCTACAAGGTCACTCTGACACACCAGGACCAAGACAAGACCTCCAGCAAGACCATCGACTCCGATCCTCAGGGAGCCTTCTGCTTTCAGGCCAAACCTGGAGACTACAGTGTCCACGTGAGTCTAGCATTTAAATTCACCCATTTGACTGGAATATCTCAAAACTACATTTTTATCAGCCCACAGTCTTAGGCACTAATTAAATGGATAAGAAGCTTACCTTCAACTCTTCTCAGATTCCCAGTATTTGCCTATTGAAACCACATTGTATAAGATAAGAGTCTTATGAAAACCTGAAGTGAATCTTTCATGAGAACTCATGAGCATTCAGAAACAGTCCAGAATATACCAGTAGGTTCAGAGATGTATTGTCAGAGATATAATTGATTTCAGTGCTCATATAATGTATGATTAAAAAAGTATTTCTGTGTGTCCAGGTGTCGCTCCCCGAGGTGGAAGTGAAAGCAGGCCTGGCTCTGCAGCCTCAGGCCCTGGAGGTCTCCCTTGTGGACCAGCCCCTCACAGACCTACTTTTCACCCAATTCATGGCGTCCGTCTCTGGAAAAGTCTACTGTTTAGGTAATTGTTAACTTAAAGAGTTAGTTCAAATTATTTGAATTGGGGATGTAGGAGGTACTTGTCGATAGTCAGTGGATTACTACAGTAGATGTTGGTCAATATCGGTGTAAGTTTATGCAATATTTAGAATATTTTGATGGTTTTATTTTGTCGTCAGACAGAGTTTTCCGATGGGAAACCACCGTTAAATAAACCAAATATCACTCTCTGACTCAACCAGAAGGAAAAACAGTCATTTTCCCACTCAGAACACAGGAGGTGCTGGTCTTCCGCTGCCTTGATCTGTTTGTTTTTTGCCTTTGTGTGACCTCTGTGTTTTAAAAGATTATTTCAGATTCACTGAAGCCACACAATAACACTAACCAATCGAGGCGGCAGTAGTCCAGCAGCTCCTGTGTTCTGCGAGTTAAAAATGACTGTTTTTCTTTAAGTAGTCTGGTTGCTTTGGAGAAAGTGACATTTGGCTCATTCATCGGCAGTTTCCCATCGCAAAAAGGCATTAAAAATATTCTAAACATAGCATAGACCTTAACTGATATTGCTGATATTGGCTTCAGTGGTGGTATTTCACTCTGCTTCTCCAAAGTAGGGGCGTGCCAACCGCCATCTACTGCAGTTAATACACTGACTACCTAAAAGTACCTCGTACAACCCAACTTCAACTATCTCTTGTCTGAAATGCAGCTTTAGCTCATTAAAACATTACATGTTAGTTTATATTGTAACCTAAACTGATCGTGTGTCCTCTGGTTGACCTCCAGCGTCCTGCGATGACCTGTCAGTGACCCTGCAGCCAGTGAGTCGGCAAGGAGAGAAGCGGGCGGTGGCTCTGTCTGGCAGCAGTGACACGCTCAGCTTCTCCTTCGACAATGTTTTACCTGGGAAATACAAAGGTCAGGACCCAGTAACATCTTACATTCATAATAATAGTCATGATAATTCCATTCATTTGCAGTTAATTAGAGCAATCACAAATTAGAAATTGGTAGTTGTCATTAGCTGCAGTTGTTTAAATCTACTTTTTAAGGGGAGCACAAATGCAAAGTCAGCATGCAAGTTTTGACTCAAGACCTCAAGCCAGCCATCGTATATCAACTGATTCCTCCACTTCGTTTACATTTCTTTCCACTAATTATTCTCCAACGATTGTGAGGAAATCAATTAGTAATTACCAGCTTTCGATCATAATTGGTGTTTAGTGGCAGCTTTCAGGAAGCGCACATTATTCAGCCAGTGTTTCTGTACCTTCTGGTGCTGCATCCATCTCACTCACTGCTCAATACACACAATCTGTTTTGTGTGCCTGCGAGCTATCTGCACACACAGCATCTTTGAGGCATGTTTACTCAGCTTTGTAGCGTTGCCAGGCCCGGGCAGTGCGAGAAGTTTACTTTCTTAAGCGTCTGTTTAAAGACGAGATAATTATAAGATCAGAAAACCCTCCACCGTGGCCAGTGTGACAAGTTTAATCCTTTTCAACAAACATTGACTACTGTGTTTTTGTTACTTTTGTCTACCTGTTCCATTTCATTCATTTGTTCCTCTCTGTTGTTTCATATATCAGTGAGTATTTCTCACGAGGAGTGGTGCTGGAAACATAAATCCGTGGAAGTGGAGGTTCTGGACTCTGACGTCTTGGGGGTGGAGTTCAGACAGATTGGCTACATCCTGCGCTGCTCCCTGTCCCATGCCATTACCTTGGTCAGTAGCCACGCCTGGCGCGTGTTGTAGCAGATGGTGGCACGTCCACAATTATTATCCTAATTCTAACTGAACGCGTTTTTCTGCGCAGGAGTTCTTCCAGGACGGCAGCAAACCCGAGAACGTCGGCGTGTACAACCTGTCGAAGGGAGTCAACCGCTTCTGCCTCTCCAAGCCTGGTGAAGTTCATTCTCCTGACCTCTCATTAGCTAAACACAGTGTGAATTAGCATAGAGAAGAAAAAAATAGCAGTGTACCAACTGTTCCCTCGTGCATAGTTAGATTGCAGTGTTTTGAGCCAAAAGGTCTGTGTCACACTTGCCTAAATAGAAAACTGGAGCAAAGTAATTAATCAACTTACAATGGCTTGTCCAGGTGTTTACAAAGTCACCCCTCGCTCCTGCCACCAGTTCGAGCAGGAATTCTACACCTACGATACGTAAGTCACGAGATGCTGTGTACATTTATATGTTCTGCTTCTGTACGGTTAAATCCAGTGACCGTTATTAACCTGTGTCCAACAGCTCAGCCCCCAGCATCCTGACCCTCACTGCAGTGCGGCATCACATGACCGGGCTCATCACCACCGACAAGATCCTGGACGTCACAGTTACAATCAAGTAATGATTTAAAGAACCTCTCTGCAAATATTAGGTGCTGTGCGTCTTTCTGCAAAGCTTAAATATTTATTTATTTTTTCTCCCTGCCCTCGATCAGATCATCTATCGAGAGCGAGCCGGCGCTGGTGCTGGGGCCCCTGCGCAGCCTGGAGGAGCAGAGGCAAGAGCAGCAGCTGCAAGAGATTCAGCTACGCCGCCAGGAACGAGAGCGCCGCGCCGCTGAGGAGGACGGAGGAGCCCGCGATGATAGCCCTCCTATTCAGGAGAAGGCGGATGAACTGACAGGCCCCTTCCACTATGAGTTCTCCTACTGGGCCAGGTCAGTGCTGCTGCATGTTTACTGGTATTCATTTTTAGTTGGACTGCCCCAGACTGAACATTTTGTATTATTATTGGGAATAAATAACTTCAAACTTTATAAAAAACAAATAGTTGGAGACTTGTCAACACTATGGATGATGTACACTAAGAAATTAACTTGTGACAAACTGGCTCCCAATCCACTTCACGCCTCCTGAACTTCTTTGTCATGTCCTGAGATTGTATCTCGCTTGAATCATTGGCTGCACTGCAACCATCTATCTAATGTCAAGCATAAATAAGCTTTAATATTCTTCTCACCAACTAACTGTTGTCTTCTATCAGAGGGCACGTCTACAGGTCAAAAACTTTGCTCTTTACTAAAGAACAAAGTGAGGATTGTGATCAGGATGATGGTTTTCCCTGCTAAACTTTCTGTTACCTTCTAACTAACTTTCTTCTTTAAAGTTTTTATGTAATGATATTGACAGTGTTCCTAAACATAGGAAATATCAGAGGTAATCTATGGACCCTATAAGTTTATGTTATGCTCATCAGCTTTAATCATTCATTTGAACTTTGTTTCTGGGTTCTGTCAGTCTGGCATAGTTGGCAGTTCTAACTACAACAGTACCAATGAGCCTGAGGGGCAAGTTAAACAGCAGCAATTTCAAAATTCATCATTGCAGTTGGGAATAACACTCCACTGTAGTTGTTGATTATATCAGTTTTTTTTAAAAAAGCTTAATCTTTAACTTCCACTGATCTCTAGCTGCAAACATAACAGAATGTTAAGCTCTGTGATTTGATGTTTTTTTAATGAAATGTGCCTGTGAGAATTGTAGTAAACTTCTCTGTAAAGTTTTATGTCCACAGGCTTGTAGCTTTTGGCTTTTTATTGAAGATATGCTCTAACGCAGCCGCTCATTTTTTTTTTTTTTTTTTTTTTTTTTTTTTTTTTTTTTGTATTGATTGACTTAACCACAAGAGTCTCCCACTGTGAGTCATCTAAAATTGCCTGTGGATAAAAGAACAGGACTTTTACCACCAGAGCACTCAAACCCCAAATAACTCCTATCACTTAGCAACTTTATTATTAGTGTCTGATCGACTTCTACTAATAATAACCACCAAGTCTTGAGTCTTGTTCAGTCTTGAGCCCATGTGATGATGCAGTGAGTTAATATAAACTGTGTGACTGTGCAGGGCAGGAGAGAAGATCACAGTGACGCCCTCCTCCAAGGAGCTGCTGTTCTACCCTCCTGAGGTAGAGGCTACAATCACTGGAGGTAAGTTCCTTCACACACTGTCATCCAACAACCCCACTATGACTGTTTTTCATCTTGTTACATATATCTTGTTATATATATATATGATTCTTAAGTTTTTCATCGTTCTTCTCCTCTCAGAAATGTATGCCCAGTGCTCATAACAACATAGCCCCGACTTCTGTCTGTCCAAGTTTGTCTGACAAAAAGGAGAAAAATAACATCCTGTTCTGTAGCTAAAGTAATTCCGCTCTCTCGACAGAGTCATGTCCAGGCCGGCTAGTGGACATCACAGGGCGTGCTGGTCTCTTCCTGGAGGGCAAGGTGTCACCAGAGCTACAGGGTGTGGAGATCTCCATCACTGAAAGAGGAGCTGCTACACCGCTCATTACTGTGGCCACTAATGAGATGGGAGCATACAGGTAAGAGAGCCCGGCATTTTATATGAGAGATAAAGAATAAAGTGCATTAAAACGTCAAAGAGACTGTGACCCAAGAAGCTGAAAACAGCCTTGATAAGTCTTAATTAGAGATTTTTGTCATGCTGAAAGGAAAAAGAGTCAAGATCTTAGCAAGTCATTAATATACCAAGAGACCTCTCCATAAATGTGTTTGAACCCCAAAAGAAGTATAGAAAAAGCAGTGATGTGTGTGTGGGTCCTAGGTAAAACTCTGGCAGTAATGTAATTTGCTTTTCAAGCCCAGAGAGTTTAAACAAATCCCTGTTAGTGCTGGTCAGCCAGACAGACAATTAAATCACAGTCTGTGCGTGAGAGAGCAACCAGTTTGTCTGTTTAACAGGACTTCAGGGTAAACACTGTCAAAAGGGCTGAGAGTTCGAGTTCATGAAGTGCTGCATCTGTGTCGTCAGTGGCATGAAAACCATAATGAGATTTTAGACTTGCCCCGTTTATTCAAGCTTGCTCGGCTGTTCTTCTCCAGTGGTCATACAGATGTTTTACAAGCAGATGAGCAGCTTGTGAAGAGCAGTTTTTAGGCACGCTAACGGTTACAATTCTGTAAATCCACTTGGAATTAATAGGAGAAAATTGACTATCTATGACAGTGATAGCTATCTCTACAGACATGGGTACTAAATAATTGGGTACACATTTAATGTTAACATGTAGAGGCTAAAAAAAATCTCATTGAAAAGGCTGCAGCACAGGATGTAGCCAATCTGTCTGAACTTAGGGCTGCAACTAATGATTATTTTCATTGTTGATTAATCTGTTGATTATTTTCTTGATTAATTGAAAAGAGAATTTTACACCAGAAAATGGTGTAAAATGTTTATTAGTTTCTCCCAAAGCCTGATATGACGACCTCATATATCTTGTTTTGTCTACATAAATGACAAAAGAAACCAGAAAACATTCAAATTTAAGAAATGAAAATCAGAGAATTTTGGCTTTACTCTATTATAAAAAATTACTCAAATTGATTATTCAGTCATCAGAATAGTTGGCGATTCATTTAATAATGGATTCATAATCTATTAATCATTGCAGCTCTACATTCATTGCCAAAGACAATTCATATTTTTTTTGTGTGCACATACATAGATCATGGCTGGCTGCTTTTATTTTATTTTATTTTAAAAAGAAAGCAGAAGACCTTTTAATTAAAAGGAGAGATGACTTTTATAAGAACAAAATGGTGTGCACGTCTAATTTATTATTTAATACACTGTCATTTTTCCTTGTTTGTATGGTATGATGAACTTGTTACTGTGGTATGATTGTAGCTTGAGTTTTTGGTATCATTACATCCTCATGTTGTACTATAAATATTTTTAGACATCACTGATGCCCACATTACAGTTCGTGTAGATGAAATTCTAGATGTCAAAATGGATCTTCGGTTTAGTTTTCCTTCACTTTCTGACCTCTGGTTCAGCAGTTGCCATGAGCCCTGAGGAGCAAAAGTTTTTCCAGGGTAGAAATAGTTTTGGGTTGACTTTAAGATGTCAGTATGTCAATTTTGCAACATTATCCAAAGAATGTGTGGGGTTTCTCTTTATGAGCAGTATTTTCTTTCGTTTTGCTGTTAGAGGTATAATAATTACATTATTTGTGATTTAAGTTTGATAGAATTCTGTACTGTTATTCGTCAGTATCATATGTAATTTTGTTTTGTGTATGGACTGATACTGTAATCGCATGAAAAATATAAAATGAAACAGAGGTGTACAGTCCTAGCCTAACCTTTTTGTTGCTCTCTTTCCTTCAGTGTGGGTCCGCTCCACAGCGACCGGCAGTACGACATCAGCGCCAGTAAAGAAGGTTTCGTCCTGAGTCCTGTGGAGGGAACCCAGGGAGATTTCAAGGCATTCGCTCTGGCTGGTGTCACCTTCAAGGTACATGTGACCAGCCTCACTTGCATACAGCCCAGTTACATCCCGGTTATCACCAGCCACTTTTTACTTCTGCTGTCATTATTATTATTGGTTTTAATATTATTATTGTTATAATATATTACCATTTAGCCGACACTTTCATCCACAGTGTCTTACAATTATAGCTCTTTGTTCACACTTACTACTTTCACTGATTATGTGGTTCAAAGGGAATACCGAATGACATGATGACATGTCGTTAGTTCTGCTGCATGTTTTCACACAATATCATTAAAAGAATCACTGATGATAGTTGAATCAGTTTTCTGCTTTGCTATGTGTGTCGCCTTTGTACTGCTTTTGTTAAAAAGGTCTGCAATTATCTACAGCAACTATGAGATCCTGCCACCAACCATCAGTGTTAGTTTCTCTTTCAGGCTGTGGGATAAATTGCTTTTCAAATTTTTTGTACGGCGTCTTCATAGATTTTTGTGTCCTTTTTTTTATCCTCTTCTTGTACGCCATCTCTGAAAAAGAACATTATAGACTTTAAACTTACCTGTCAGCCTGATCAGAAACACAATTTCGCAATCTGAGCCACAACGGAGTGATTTCCTAATTTCTCTGTGCTAGTTTGGTGTCATAACAACGGGCATCCTGTCTATCTTTGTAGATGTTATCTTTATCTTTTTACTATTATTCTGTTTCTAGTTCTGTGTTTCTATTACTATTCCTACTGTTATTTTTATATTGGAGAATTCCGGCCAAAGTCAATGTGACCTTTTATTTTGAAAAGACAGAAGAAATTAAATCTTTAAACCACTTGAATTATTTCAAATGTGGCCAATTTCTATCAGTCAAATTTGGACAGATCTTGGCACACTTGATCAGTATAATATAAAACAATGAAACAGTTAATTAATCTATTCGCTAACTGATGTGATCTATAAGCGGTATTCTCTTTCTTTTTCCCTCTGTGCTGTAGATCAAATCAGAGGACGGTCACCCCCTCTCAGGTGTCCTCCTGTCTCTGAGTGGAGGACAGTTTCGCTCCAACCTCCTGACCCAGGATACGGGCCTGCTCACCTTCAATAACCTGGTAGGGATCCAGCAAGTCATTCATTTGTGTGTGTGTGTGTGTGTGTGTGTGCGTGTGCGTGTCTGGTGTGAGATATGAGTCCACTGATTGTAGGGATGCTTTGACTTGTGTTGTGCTCTGGCAGATGTATATATTTTCCTGCTTTCCATCTGATGTAATCACTGCTTTTCTCTCCGCAGAGCCCCGGTCAGTACTACTTCAAGCCTATGATGAAGGAGTTCCGCTTTGAGCCGGCGTCTCAGATGATCACAGTGGAGGAGGGTCAGAACCTTAGCATCGACATCACCGGCATTAAGACTGCTTACAGGTATACAAATGTACCTTGTACAGTTTAGCTCAGGGTATGAGAATAGAATTTCCTGTTTCAACATCTACAGGATCTCCTTAACTAAGGTCTTTAATGAGCACTTAGATCAGTCTTCACTGTTCTGCAGCAAAACCAGACAGTGTTCAGTGACTTTTTCTGTACCAGCTCTGTGCAAAGGTTGTTGATACAGAAAAAGAAAAAAAATCTATTTCTGGTATCTATTTTTTCCATTTTGCCATAATATCGAAAGCTATATCAAGTATTGTTTTTTTGTTTTTTTTGTATCATATCAAAGTTTAAATGTCTGGTATCATGACAAGCCTAGTGGAGCGTGGATGGAGCTGAAATGACTGAATGAAGCAGCTACCTAGCAACTAGCTATCTGTGACTGTACACACCTGTCACTCAAAGCAGGCTCTCCCTTAACGATGCGTAACTTTAAGCCTTAATATAATTTAAAGAGGTGAGTTGTACAAACATTCACCCCTCACACAGTATTGATGAACAGGGAAGTTATCCATAGAGATCAAAACAGCTTTTCATACCAGGCTGTAAGCATGTTTATTTCTGCTGTAAAGTAGGACATTGTCATTATGTCCACATTACTGATATACATAGACTGAATCTCATTGTGTTAATATTTTGTGAAAACACCAACAGTCACCCCTACAGTATTGTTGCAGTATTGATATTGTGGTATTTGGTTAAAATATTGTGATTTTGTCCATATGGCCCAGCACTACCCTCTGATGCTGTTTGTTGTAAGAATAGAAGAGGGTCTGGCACCACAAATGTCCGTAACACATGAGTGTGATCTTGTTGCTGTCGTCCTCAGCTGCTACGGAGCAGTGCAGTCTCTGAGTGGGGATGCAGAGAGAGATGTGGCCGTGGAGGCGGTGGGGCAGGGAGAGTGTAGCCTCTACAGCGAGGACACCGTCACTGATGAGGAGGGTCGCTTCAGACTCAGGGGTCTGCTGGTGAGTGTTCTAGTAGGATTGTGTTCAAATCAAAGTGATGACAGGTTACTGGCCTGTCTTAGATTACTAGAAAATGACTTGACACATTGTGTAAGCAACATTTGAGCATGCTCAGACTATAATTGTACACAACAAACATGTTATATTCATGCTTGTAACTGTCGAGCTTATATGACTTAATGACTGTAATGTTTCCTTGCAGCCGGGTTGCAAATATCTAATTCAGCTGCGAGCTGAAGGCAACGACCACATAGAGAGGGCCTTACCACAGCACAGAGCTATAGAGGTAAGAAGAAAACTCATGAAAGATTTCTCTTGGTCTACAAGGCTTCATAAATGATGTGAACAGTAAACAAACATTCGATTTTTGGAAATGATAAAAATGAAAAGGCTAGGTCAACTTTACATTATTGTAACCTTATTGTAACATTATTGCCATGCAGCTATAACATTAGCATTTCTTGCTAATTAACAAGAGATCAGAGGGGTTTTCCTTCAACATGGATAAAGGAAAAGCCTGGCTTATTTTGATAAGTCTGGCTAACTTAGTCCCTACCCTATAACCATGGTAACTTACACCACCGAACAAGCCTGGTTCATGGTTAACTGTCAAGCTTAATTTATTTGTGTCAGAGAAGTCCAGTCGGGCAGAAACAGAATCCAAAATAGACAGTTCCATCAAGTGTCTTTTCTGCTCTCATCACTTGTGTCCATGTAGAAACACTTTCAGACCTTTTTCTGTGTGATCAAGCATGAATTTACATGTTAAATTTAGTTCCAAAGAGCATATTTACTAAAAAAAAAATTAAGAAAATCATGTCTTAGAACTTTTACTGTCTTCAAAAGCCAACAGGTTATTTGACACAGTCAGAACCTGTTTATTTAAAAGCTTAAAGTTTATCATTTAAGGTCCATGACCTTCTCAAATGGACGTCCTATGAATAAGTAAACGTTTTAGAGAGCAGCTGATTATGTAGTTAATATCAATACCAGTATTGAACAGTTACTGACTCATGTCCTGCAGCAGGTTAGACATTTATTAACAAATACAAATAAAACAATAAGTAGGCTTGTGTATCTTTTCAAAAATGATTGTTGTGGCTTTTTGCCTTTTTTTGCTGTTTGAACCCATGAGGGTGTTGAGGCTTCAATACACGAGGCGGACGCTCTACCAAGTGAATCCCATTATTTTCACACTTTATTTTTATTTATTTTCACTGTGTTTGTGGTTTCTTGCCAAGATACCGCCTTTGTTTTGTTAATCGTGGTAATATTGGCCTTCTTTCATGATGAACCTTTTATATTCTTTATATAGTTTGATCTTCAGAGTTAGTTCTTGCTGATGGAGCCATTTGTTGAGTAAAGGCAGGCAGATGAGCAGCCGTTTCAAAGAAAGAGCCTTATTGTTGTATTCTTCTGTTCATTTAAATTGTTTGCGCTTCATGAATTAATGTTTCACATCACTAATGTGCTGCTAGAATTGTTTTAAACGCAGAAAAAGATGTCAGTTTTTTTATCTCATTAATTATTAATGATTATTGGCTGAGGAAAATGCTCAAAATTTGCAAGCTTAGGACTAGTGTTATGACTAGTGATTCCACAGTGAGGAAATTTTCCCAC
>JAJHUR010127271.1:1163-21264 GCA_027495735.1 Lutjanus campechanus
AAAATTCAGCTCTGTCTCCACTTTGTGTTCCTTGCACAGCTCACAGAAGAGCTCCTCTTTGGGGAGCCATGATTTTTTTTGAATCAGCCCGTCTCGATGGCCCGGCTGTGCTCACCGAGTCTGTACTTTGTCAGCGTAGTTTTTTTGTTTATTGTCAGTCACTATACTCTGCCATACTGCACTGTCTTTTTAGGGACAGATAGCACTGCATTTTGCTCTGTCCTTTTTCTGTGTGTTCCAATTAGTTATAATTCAGTTGACATTAATTTGTTCTCAGATTGGTCAGATTGAGGCAGAACAGGGTTAGAAAGTGAACTTTGTTGCTCAACTCTTGGCATTGCAGGGCTTTAGGAGTGGGGGTTACTGATTTTAAGACAAAGCCAATATTCATTTATTTATTTATTGAAGAATAGCCCCTTGAGTTGTAGCAAGGGTGTCCTACAGACACAAATACAAAAAAGCATATAGACAAAGCAGCATTACATAACGTACATACACTACAGATGCACAAATACAGACATCTCACTCAGATGACAATGTCAGCATAATCAATAATATATAATAGCAGTTTTTTTTTCCTGGCCTGAAATGTAAAACAGTTAAATGGAAATACTCGTACTCTTTTTAAAATTTTGATGTATAATGGGTAGTGGCCTAACTCAGCTCTGTTGGCGTTGTTTGTGGTTTGTCTGTGCACCTGCGAGATGCTTTTGCAGAAATGTATGAATGAATGTTTTTATTTTGGTTTAAAAACAAAAAACAAAGAATAAAAGTCATATTTTTACAAAAGAAATTGTCAGACAGCAACCGAAAAAGGAATAGGCTGAAGCCCCAAGGCTTATTTTTGCCTATCCTGTACCATCATAAGAATAATTCACAATAGAAAATCAGTATGTAAATGCACAATTTCTACTAGGTGTTTGTCCCATTGGGCCCAACACCTTACCAATGTTTGCTTTTATTTCAGCAACCTACATCTATGATGTTATTTTTAGAAACTGGCTAGTAAGTTGTAGGAATATAAATAAGTGGTAGTTGTAATTGTGTAACGTATAAACACTTAATTGCCACTTAGTGTGACTCTTAGGGAGTTAAGATACATCTATTGCCAGAAAAAATAGAAATAAAGAGAAACCTGCTAACCTGCTAGTTTGCGTTCGCCCACAGGCGAAACTCTGGAAACATAACCATCCAAATTGCTCACAGTAATCAAACAACACAGTATAAAAACAGTTAAAAGAAATCAATGATTTTTAATAAGATCAGAAACAATCTCTTAAAACACAACATCAATCACACTCTGTCATTTCTGCCTCCCCCTGTACATGTGTATGTGTGTGTGTTTATATGGACTGCCACAGAGATGAATAACCACCAAACAGTGCAATGATTCAGCATCATATGCACTTTATCAATCAAGCAGTGTCTGAGAGGCACAAATGCAATTAGCTAATGTGTTTGCCTAAACTCATCAGAGGATGCAATTAGCAAGGGGAAACAGATAACCTCGCATCATCTATCAGAGAGGTTGAAGCAAAGGCACAGCAGGAGGAGGAGGAAGGAGGACGGAGAGGTGAGAGAGGGGAGGGGGAGGTGACAGAGAAGGGAAGAATGTGTAATGCAAAAGACATAATCTGTGAACAGGACAAAAGAATAAAGTTTGCTGACTGAAAAAGGTCTTATCTATCGCACCTAACAATCCATCTCCCCCCTCGGCCTCCTCCCCCCTCTCCTCTCTCTGTCTCTCTTTTTCTAATTACAACAGATGGCATTGAAGTGGCAGCCGGAGCATATTTCATCAGGAGGGAATAAAAGCAATTAGACATTCAATTTGGAGTGTAATTAATCCTACATTAAAGCCTTCATTAGTGATCGCTCGTTAGTGAAACATGCCTCTCTGAGAGGCCCAATAATAGCCCTCTTCGTCAGGGGATCAGCGCTAAGAGGGAAATCAAACAAGGTTAAACAAAAGCCATTGTTCCATTGGCGGAGAGACGAAGACAAATGAGGTGGTTAGGCTGGGGTTCGACTCACTGTTTTACACACATTTCCAACTCAAAGCTGTTTTTCTGGTTAGAGGTCTTAACTGTTAAAACTCTGGCTTAATGTGATTGCCTCCTAAGTCAGTGCTTCAGCACTTGAGTTCCCTCTTAGGCCCGGATCACTCTTAATGAATTTGAATGCGGTACTCTCTGATGAAAGTTCATTCATTCCAATTGAGGGGATCATCATTATCCGTTTGCAAATGCACTGCAATAGAGATCTTCCGTACGTATTATTTATTTTCTCATATATGCCTTTGAAATTTTAATCCACACGTTTTTTTTTTTGTTGGTTTTTTTACTGTTTGTTTGGTGACATCTTGGTTGACAAGCAGTCATTGCTTTGCAATCATCTCCACGGCCAGTACTGTGACAGCTTTACCTCTGGGATTTCTGTTGAGTAGAGTTCTGTTGAGTTTGAGCTTCTGTAGGTTGTGCTCTTTCGTGTCTTTTCAGGCGTGATGGCTGTCGCTGCTGAAGTAAACCACCCATTTCTAACTTATTGTACTCCTAACACACTACTGTTATTCTTAAATAGTTTTCATAGCCTGCAAGGAGTGGGCAATATGGATGAAGGTTATATGTTATTTTGCAATCAGAATCAGCTTTGCTGGCCAAGTTTGTTGACACAAGTAAGGAGTTTGAGTCACTAGCTTTTATAACAAGGCAGTGAACACATTGACAAGACAGTAAATATACAGAGATTCAGCTACAGAAGAATAAGGTAAAACCATTACAACAAACTTAAACATATATCTACTATATGGTGGTAAGAACTGAACAAAGTATCCATATCATAACAAAACAAGGTACTTTATCACATTGATGCAAAAATTATATGTATATAAAAAACAAAAACAAACACTGCTCATGGTTTTGCAACATTGCCCACAATGGCATAATACAGCATGTTAAAGGATTATATATGAAAAACAAATCTTTATTTATCATCTCATATTATGTATCATCATGTTACCAAAACCTATTAGGAACTTGTGCCAACTAGGGCAGAACGATTTTTTTTTTTTGACTGATTATAATGTGATTTGCAATATTAGAGGGAGTAGCAATTTTTAAATCATTATTCTCATATTCTGGTTAGAATTCTTTTGTGATTTATTGCTGATTTTTGCAGGGATCTGTTTTCTTAAGCCTGTTGAATATAATGTGTAAGCCAGGACATCACTGTAGCACGACAATATTTAATTTAAAATGGCATTTTGACAAATATTAACCCTTTGACAAATGTTTTGCCTCCTGAGATTTGAGGCCATATTGCAGTTTCAGTGAAACAACATTGCATCATGGTCTGTGTGGGCTCCTAATTTTAGCATAATAATCACACATTTTTTGTCCTTAGTTTTTTGTAATGTATTCCACCTTCTAAACATGATGCCAGTGTCTGGTTAGAGCTTTTATGTTGAAAGACACTTATTTTTGTCTTTGTGCCGCTTAATTTTTATTGATGAATTTTTCAGTTCATGGTACCTTTTAAAATGTCTGCCCCATGCAGTGCACCCGAGTGACCTTGAGAACATTAAAATTTTTACAAATTGAGCTGAAGGCTAGCTCAGCTAATCATGGTAACACATCTATAACTGTACAAATAAATTATACTAACACATCATGTGAAGGCAATGAAAGTCAACACCGAGATGTTTTTACACTAAGCACCACAAAACAATTACAACCCGAGAACACACACTCAATCCCACTGTATCTCCTCCACTTTATTTGCTATAAATTGTTTTCTTTTTAAAATGTTTTCAGCAGCTTCAGTCAGGGCTGTTGGTAGTGTAGCTGTCATTTATACACTTGCACAGGTGGGAAGAGGAGTTAGTTACAGCCTGTATCTCTCCCACACAGACACTGCTGTCAGAGCGTGAAGCATCTTAAACACAAGTTCTTTTATGTTCCCTCTGAGGTTGTTAAGTTGAGGTCATACCTGCAAACAGCACTTTTTTTTATCATGGTTAAATTATAGTGTCATAGTGTGTGGCACATAAAACAGGCATTGTTTTGTCTTTCCAACAGAGGTGTTTATTTCCATAAAAATGTTAGTGTGGATGTCCCTTTTTCTGGGTACAAACAAACATACAAAAAAACAATATCTTAACAGCGACAGGTTTAGAAGTTATAATAATGATACTCTTCCTAACTAGAGGAGTGCAGTCAGTAAAGCACACATCTTCACCAGATGGTCTTGGGGCATGTGGGTGGGGAACAGGGAGGGCAGGGAGGGCAGGCTGTGTGTTCAGTGTGTATGTATGAGAGTAGTGGAATAAAGGGGACAGACTATGCAGTTAATATTATCAAATTGTAACAAGACTAGAAATAGATTATATTTTGATGTTTAGTTTAATTGCTAAATTGGTCTTGTATTTAATTAAAAAGTGGCATTATAAAGTCTGAGAAAGTCTTAGAAAGACACAGTGTCCAATGTTGTAACACGCCACACAAATTAAAACCCCTCCATACCTCCCAAACAATCAAGATGGTGGCGAAGATGACAAAAACAGGGATTGAGTCATCTTGTATCATGCCTAACATTACTGGATAATACATATCAGGTATGGAAAAAATCTACAGATGCTGTGGTTCAAACTTGAGACCAAACTCTTTCGATGTCAGTTTTGAGCCATGACAAAGGCCAAAATGTGGCCTGCAACAGACGAGATAAGCCTCGTTTTTAGCGTAACTGATTGCCAGAAATGCCTTTTGCCATGTCATAACGCATATCGCAAAGTGGTGAATACAACTCAAAAGAAAAAAGTCTGAGCTTTATGATAGGCTTATGTATAAGGTCATCAGTGGTTATTTGAATTCACAACACACTCTCAAGAATTTGGCACCGATTGAACTAACACAAATCGGTACTCGATAGTACTGACGTAATTCTGTCGCTGCCCTTAAAAGCGCGGAATCCAGTTACCAACTTTACTTAAAGTTAGTAATTTTGTGCAAAATGTACAAAGCTATTTGGTGTGTGTTATTTCCTGTTGTCAAGCACATTGCCTTTCATATTGACCAAAAAATTGCCCAGTGTATTGTCAACATAAGTGACAGGTTAAGCGACACGGACATTTCAGCAGCTGGCTAACATTTTTGAATGTTTTTTAATGACCACTGCTGTAACGTTTGATTGATTCAATCACAAATCACAATCGTCTTACCTTGGTGCGCAAATCTGAACAGGAACAATTCCAAATCACCAGCGATGTAAACATTAACTTCAGGGTGGAAATGCCAACAAAAAAATCCGACAACAATTATGTAACCACCATTTATGTTATCCTTAGTGGCAACAAGATTCCGAACTGAAGCAGGTGCTGATCACTTACGGCTCTGACAGGCCTGCTAAGAGGAGCGAGGAGTCAGCAGTCAATTGTGGTATACAGAGCAGTCAATAAAATACATTTTTCAAGGTTTTTCAAAAATTGTGAACCACTGCATACACGAGAGGTCCTCGAGCGTACAGTCATAAATGTGTGTGAAAATATAGGTCTGATCCAGTCCAGGCTGGGTCCAGTGGTATGTGAGGTTAGCTGTGGACAGATACAGACATGGACACACACACAAACAAACACATGATCCCCTCCAGGCTTACGCCTGCAGGAGATAACAACTACAGGGATAGTGACGTAGTATACATCAAAACATGTAAACACCAAGATGCAACCCAAGCCAAACATCTTGGACCCACACACATCAAGCAGTGTGATGGTCTGATATGATGAAACCAGTTGAAACATGCTTCAGGTGTACTGTATCCAGTTGCATGCATGTGTCGTTTTTGTGTGCTCTGTGCTTCTGTGCGTCCCCGAGAGGGGATTCAAATCCAACTCTGATCTCAGCGAGGAGAGTCAGGTGAAGGGTGGCAACAAGGAAGAGAGTACCCACATGCAAAATTGACGTGAGGAGGTGAGGAACGAGGAAAGAACGGAGGGATGAGAGGATGAATAAAACAAAGTCTGCCTCTGACTGGGGGGTGCCTTCAAGAATTCTAAGACTTCATTTACTCTAGAGGACGGTTTGTGTGTGTGAGTGTGCGAATGTGCTCGCGAGTGTACTTTCCCCCCCATGCATCTGAGAGTTTGTGTGTGTGCTTTGTGTGTGCTGTCCGCGCGCATAAGAGTAATACAATATCCTTACAGAGGGGCCGTGCCTGCTGCCCGAGACACACAGCCACGATGAACAGATGAAAAATGAATTAAAGAATAACAGAAGAAAAGGAGAAAGGCAGAATAAACAATGAGAAAGAGCTGTGGCACCAAATAGTCGTGTGGCTAGTGCAAATGTGTGTGGGTGTGTATGTGTGCGCACATGAAGGATGTCTTTATTTTATGATTTACACTATGCCCTAGTTTTAAACATATTTTCATCCAAAGAGCGTGTGTGTCCATTGAATATTTAGAGCTTTTGTCCTGTCTGTGGCTATGTGGAGGACTGGTTTCTCAAAAGAAAGCAAAGATCTAACAGCCACACAAAGAAAAGTAGCAAACAGTTCGGGAACTGCAACAATTAGTGATTTATTGATTAGTTAATCGGAAGAAAATTAACTGCCAACTATTTTCAATATTTGATGAATTGTTCCTGTCATTTTTTATGCAAAAATTTCAAACATTTGCTGGTTCCAATTTCTTAAATGTAAGGGTTTGCTGCCTTTCTTTGTCATTTATGATAATAAATGAAGAGTCTTTGTGTTCAGGACTGTTGGTTGGACAAAAGAAGCTAATTGAATACATCACTGTGGGC
Source organism: Lutjanus campechanus (assembly GCA_027495735.1). Lineage (NCBI taxonomy): Eukaryota > Metazoa > Chordata > Actinopteri > Lutjaniformes > Lutjanidae > Lutjanus > Lutjanus campechanus. Next base: position 7,961 of record JAJHUR010127271.1, read on the forward strand.
TCCAGGAAACTGTGATGATCATTTTTCACAATGTTTTTTTTTTACATTTTCTTAAACTAAAAACTTGATTAATCTTGACAATAAATGGAAGATTGCTTGCTAATGAAAATAATTGTTAGTTGCAGCCCTAAACAGCTCAGCTACATAAATACATGCAAAGTAATATGCACAAAACAATTCATGAGTAATCAACTTAAAATTTTACAAAATAATGGAGTTCATTTGAATTCTTTAAGATCAACACCAGGCATACAAGCTAATATTTTTAAGCAATGGCCTTGTGGGTCAACAAGCCCTAAATTTGGTACATTTTTTGGTGGTCCTGATGTAAACATGTAAAAACAATACAGAAAAGGGAATTTAACACAAATTAACACGGCCTTCCTTAAGTGTGACGCTTCTGTTGTCGGCTTTTCCCATCATTTGTGCTGCATGTGTTTCCAATGGAAAAACAAGCTAAACTTCTCTACAGGTTGTGGAAACTGGCAGCGCACGCCGCAGGACATTATGTCCTTAGACGTGTCATATTCTAGCCACTTAAACTCCTGCTATTGTTCACTGCCAAATTCTCATTGCCCTTTTTTCATAGCCTGCCTTTTTTTAGTTTCTGGATCTGCTGTAAGGATCACATTAGCAGTTTGAATTGACTCAGTAGAACCATACTTCAGTAGCCTCGACAGATTGGTTTCTAGCTGGCGACGAGAATTGTTGTCTGTTTTCAAAGAACGTTGAAGTAAAAGGCTGTAAGGAATCGGGATGTTTGTTGAATGAAGGACTGAAGTATGGGGATAGAACTTGGTGGCCACAGGGGGCCACCTACATGGAATATTTGATGGCCACAAAGTAACTTTTTGTGCCCATGGGCCATTGGGTCATGGTTAATATCAACCCCTGAACACAACAACAACAAAAGAGGGTCTGAGCATTGGCTGTGTCATATGTGAGTGTACAGCCATTTTTCCTCATTTGTTATTAGATGTCTTGTTTTCATTGTAAAGAAGAGATTTAATGAACAGCATCATGACAAAAAGCAGTCTAAAAGTTTAAAAAAATATTTTGTTTGCTCTGTATTTGTAAGAGAATCCAGCGTGGTCTGGTGATGGATGGACACAGTGATGGGAAGAAATGAAACTGAATTATATATGTGTGGGTGTGTGTCACATTTCTGTGAGATCATAAAGCCCCAGACCCCACAACAGAGTAATTAGAGCATTATTTTTTGGCGGGAGAAAAAAAATCTGCCTTAGGAATCTGTTTCTTTGTCTGTCTGTCTGTCTCCCTCTCTCTTCCTGCCTGTTTGGTAGCAGCGAGGATTTAGGAGGATGCACAGTTTGTCATTTGGCCAGTGAGACAGATACTAAGAGTTTTGGCTGTGACTTATTTGAGCTAATGGTCCAGAACATTGTGAGCACCCCCACACCCAGAGGCAATTTCGTAGGCGCACTGGGCCGGTACAAATGGCCCATGGTACACCTCCATGGTCAACACACACAAGCCAGGCCCACACACATGCACACATCAGCATGCACACACACCCAAGTACACACAGGCAAAGCACTCACAAATTCACACCTCTCCCCATACTCGCCATCTATATGTCCCGCAGAGGCTGTTCTGGCCAATGTTAAAATTGTGATAAATTCCACATACAGCTGCATATAAACAAAGGAGAGGGTGTAAGAGGGAGGAGAAGTAATCACACTGTCAGACACAGGTAGAGGTAGTGTGAGATGCATATAATGAAAAAGAGATACGAGAAACATACAGAGGGAGAGAGATGGACAAGCATATCAAGAGAAAGGAAATGAATAGGAAAGGGAAGGTAAGATGAAGGCTGGTGCATGGCAGCCGAACACAGGCAGGTCTGGTGAAGTGGAAGAAACTTCTAAAGGAAGAAACGGTGAGTATCTGTGATTAGTCTGTCTGACTACATTTCTGTAGCGATATTGTGGCTGAGAAGCCCCCTAATTCCCTTTGAAAAGTCCACTCCAGACGAGACACTTCAACACAACATTTAGACTGTCTGAACTCTCAGCAAGAGACCGGAGTGACTGGTCAATTATATCCCCCTGGGGAGGACAGACAAATCAAGCTTTCGCATTAAGTACACAAACACACGCTGACATGAGTACACCAAGACATACAAACACACGGGCACACTTTGCACACAGAGACACAAGGATACACACGAACACCAATGCTCACACTCATACGAGGAACCCATTTTACCATTTTTCTAAAGCACTGTATACGTGCACACAAGAAGTGCGCGCAGGAAAACAGCAACCATAAAACCAAGTTAAAATTTAGACTGTTTTGAAAGTCTGGCTTTACTTAACCAGTCAATTCAGATTTAGGCCATTTTTTTTTTTACTAATCCTACTCTCATCACTTCACTTCTAGAGGAGTGTACCTGCCAGGCAACACAACAGTACAACTGCCAATGCAACCAAGTCTTTTGTGTAGCACAGTCTTAGTTTTCTTTATGATGCATAGCATAGTGTCATTTTATTGTAACCAGGCATCCTAGGTTCATCTAACTGTATAAACTTGCTGAGTCCAAAATTTTGTTTTTAATCAGCAAAATTGGATAGATGACATCATAAGCGCAGTTTGGGAGTCTTTTGACATAGAAAATGGGAATGGTTGAATGTAGGCTGTGTCAGAATAAACTGATCGACTGGAGCAATGTGTAACCACATTCAGCACAGACGGGGGCATTAACCTGCAAACAGAACAGGCTGCTGCTGCTAGCTCTGCTAACATGAGCTACACAGCGTTGTAAACTGGCAGCCGACGTCAGCCGCAGGTAAACAATGTCGTTAGCCCACAGACACTGTGATACTTTTCGGTCTGAAGAGGTGAAGCCTTTAGTGAGTTGTGATGTTTTGTAGGTTACTGTCACACATTTCAGTGGCATTTGTCATACAATTTGTTTAGTCAACTAGTCCAAATTAAGTTTTGCATTTAATCGACAGGGAAATTAATCGCCAGGATCATCCCTAATTAGGATGACGGATCTACTATAATGTGAGATTAGCCAAGGATGGTAGTTCTAGCCCTGCTGGTCACTCACACATTCACACGCACACTCAAATGCACACACATGACCAATCGCATGCTCTCCTCCAGGCTCATGCATGGTGGAGATCATGAAGAAGACCGGATTTAAAGAAAGTGTCAATCTTCACAGCCACATAGTGACACAGAGGACTCTATTTTCCAAAATCAATTCAGGGCACCTTTGGTATTTTAACCTATATTATAGATCAGAAATAGATCAGAAAGAGTATGAGAAATTTGGAGAAAAATTCATTGTTCCAGCCTTGCCAGAAGATTGCAATGCAGTTGAACTATATGTTTGAGATTCAGAGCCTAAAAACTAGAAGCTAAGATAAAGTTAACCTGCCATATAGATTTGTTTTAGGTCATAAGTGGCTGTAGTAACAGACACAAACCTTAGCTTTACCAGGTTTACTCTTCAACTCAATTCCCCTCCTGCAATACCCTCCAGGCTACCTGACATTGTGACAAGTCTGTGTTTTTAATGCATTTCATATTCAGTAATAATAACTGAGAATCTTGACCTATATTATCTACTATAACACAATTTTTTAAAGCTCTGAAAAAATAAAAACAAGCAATCTCAAAATGTTCCCTTTTTTCTGTACGATGACATTTTGTCTCTTTGTGGTTTGTGTACAACTGGCTACCCCTGACACACACACACACACACACACACACACACACACACACACAGCATGCATACAAAGACTAAGTGCTCTTACAGTGATGAACTGTCTGGCCGTGGCACGACTCAGACACAGCCTATCACCATGGTAGCACATGATGATGTCAAGGTGTTCTAAGGTCTTTGTGCGCATGTGTGTGTATTTGGGTATGTGCATTTGTCTGTCTCACTCAGTGTGTTTCCTTAGGAAGGGGAGCAAAAAAGACATATGTGGGTTACGTTGTCTTGTTTGTTTCTCAGTTTACTGTCTTCTTCATTATCTTCAAGTTTTTTTTTTCTGCCAACTTCACGATAATCTTGTGACAAAACACTGATCCTGTGGTTGAGAACAACCCCACTGACAGACAAGATAAACCCTTTATTCACTGTCATCCTCTTTAGTATAATAGAAACACATCCAGACTTGTGTAAAAGCTGAGTTTTTGTAGTTCTTTGAGCTGGATCTGTTATGAATGAACAGAGAAGGTAGGCGAGGTGTCTCCTCCAATAGAATGAATCACGATATTTGTTTAAAATAACTTCCAGGTAGAAAATGATTTTTTTTATTCAAACTGCTGCCAGACTCAGATGTCAAAGCTGGTTACACAAAATAAACCAAGCAAAGACACAACTGTGAGTGTATCATGGTCTGGTCCGTGAACTTCACCTGAAGAGCGCCTGGTTTGAGAGATATTTCAGGCTGAGCTAGTCCAACCAGATGCCATTGTTGGCTGGTTTATCAAAGACACTAGCCAAGCAACACAGCACACAAAATCAACACAAAAGGAATATCAGATAGGTTGGACCATGGTTTATCTTTAAATGTTATAGTTAAGGCTGAAAACGACAGCAGAAATAAACATGTTTGCTGATTTTACGTATCTCTGCAAATTCAATTCAACAGCCAATTGGCTACTCTAAAAGGACTGAAAATTCTTGCACATTTCATCTGATTTCAAGGAGAATCCAACCCGGTGGGAGAATAACTGTATAGAAATAGCCGATCTTCCCGTGAATGGTCTTATGTGTTCATGCAGGTCATATAGAGGCAGTGATAAATTGAGACTGTTTCATGATCAGTTAAAAACTCCTTGTAGTAGATTTAACAAAGTCACATAAAACACATACATAGTCTGTCAGTCACACAGGATTTCAAACACTGTAGTATAAAATGGCTTATTGGGGTGTATCAAAAATCAATTTTAGGTGATTACCATAATTTGTGAAGCAAACTGGTTGAAATTACTTTTTGTAAACCTGTCATTTTTGAAGCTCACAGTAAAGTGATGTCAATAGAAAATTAATGCATGTTTTGCCCTCGGCCTTGTTATCCAACAGATTGGCTGCTTCCATATTATTTTTCAGTCTATTACGTTAAATATCTCATCCACATAAACATGCACTCATGTCATGTGCACACCTCTGATTACACACTCATCCCCTCATCAGTAGCCTCCAGGAACTCGTGGGGGAAGTTCAAAGGTTGCATGATTCTTTTTTTTTTAAACCCAAAGCGAGAGGCAAAAAAAAAAAAAAAAAAAAAAAGTCAGGTTAGGCTTGTTAAGTTTAGCATGCTTCTAATTTTGTTCTAGCAGCACACTAGAAAATATAATTAACCAGGATAGTTTTAAAACACTGCAGGGTACATCCTTGCAATGGTCAGATCAGAGTCCAGTGGAGCCAGAGTGGGCGATGTTAATTTTCTTTTCATTTATTAGCACATATCTCCTGGAGGTATTTAGACTAACGAGGTTTCAGAGGGCCTTGGTTGAGCTTTATGTGCCCTGTCATTATTGATTTTAGTGAGCCCTGGCCGTGATGAGGACAATACACACTACTCTGTTTTGTTGCTTATGAGAAATTAGTACACCGTGGCCTTGTTCTGTGTAGAGAGACCATCACTTAATGACAGAAATGATGATATTGACTCATTGGAAGGGGTTATGGAGGATGCTGTTTCTCCAGGCGAGTGAATGACACAAAAGTGAATGACACAGAAGTCAAATATTCCACTTGCTATTGTTCCTTTTAAAGAAGCCAGTCTAAGTGCTGATGAGTGGGACCCATTATGTATACTTCTAAAGTCAGAAGTATACCTTCTGCAACTAACACATAGAAAAGAATATTTTTAGCAAAGTGAAAAAAGAAAAACATGCTATTGAACGCTGGAGTCGAAGCCCATCTAGTGATTAAATGACTTTCCTGTAATTATTGTGGATATTTTTCTTACTTGTAGCAAAGTTCTTTGAATATACTCTATATTGGCCACCATTATTCTGCTTCCCTCGGTACTTAACCTTTTGTATGCTGCATTCATAGAACATGGCGAATAAAAGTTTCTGTATTAGGCTATAGTTGTAATTACAAGTGGGAACTTAATTAATATTGTATATTATTTTTTCAAACTTTTACACTTCACTGGCCTTCAAACTCTTGGTGAAAATGCCAATATGTTAGTCAAAAACGGCACCATTTTTAGTCATTTTTGTGCTTTCTCTTTGCCTTTATAGTTTCATAGTAGCATTTCCCATTTCTCTATACCTGCAAGAATATATTTAAACCTGTCTTTATTCTAAATTAAATTCACTTCTTTTATACCAAATCTTCAAACTCAGATTTAAAGAGCAGGCTGTCTCTTTTTTTCCCCTTTCTGTTTAATTTAGGTTTACATCAATACATTTGAATTTACTAAAAAGAGATTTTTTTCTGCTACTGAGCTCCGCTTAATTCTAAATCAGGGTTTAGCTATTCATTTTAAACCTAGTTTTGCTAAGTGGCTCAAACTTATCAATCAAATCAAATTAATCTTCGTTGGTGCAACAAAGATCTGTCTAAAGGAATTCAAAAGGATTTCGGTCTAGACGGATACATTTGGAAATTCCAGCCATCATTCTTGAGGAAGTTTGCTGTTGAAAAAACTATTCTCATTTTTTGAGCGACTTTAGCATCAATGGACCAGAATGCAATGCAGCCAAAGTAAGCAGTGAGGAAGGGTATGACTCAAATCTCTATCTAGTGCTAATGATCGCTCTCATCCCTGCATGTATAGCCTTCAGCTGAATGCAACAAGTTGATACCCATTTTCTGAGGGTTGTTGGAAGGCCAAAAGCAGCATTTGCCTAGATGTTTCCATCAACACATAACCTATCGTAAACAGTTTGATGTTTAAATTTCCCATCTTCCAGTCAAATGCTATTTTTAAAATCCATTTAACCTTTGCATGGCACATACTCTGATGTACGCAATGTCCTTCATAAACTTCACAGTATTGTTTACCATTCCAAACAAACATGCTAGCAATTCTATGGATGAAGTGAGTCTCCCCATATGTACTTGCCCTCACAAAAAAAAAAAGCAGCACACACAATACCAACCATACTGTATGCATGACCTTCACAGGCTTTGTACATTCCCTTCAAAGCCAAGAGCATTGAAGAGATAGACATGAAACGCACATACACATCCATACACACACTTAACCAAACATGTACATGGAACAGTGACTATTCAATCAAAAGGTTAGAGGCCTTTTATATGTTTACGTTAAGCTTTTCGTCACCGCTATAGTGTTTAAGTGTTGTCTGTGGAAGGTAAAGAATGTGTGGTTTGAACTATTTAATTGAAATCTCTCGTAGTTTACCTTACAACGGCTGTTAAGACACATTATTTATCTGTTCCTTTGCCAGTAAGTGTGTCTGCACATGCAGATTTGCTGTTGTTTTGCAGTCGTGTGTCTCCATTCATGAATATACTTTATTTTACCTGAGTTGCTTCACACCATGGACCTGATTTAAGCCTCAGTCGCATATAATTTTATATTTATATTTTATATAACTGAGGACAAATGTCTTACCATACCTGTATATTCTGTTGGTGGGGGTTCACAAGTATGGTAAAGAATGAAAAGCATGAACAAGCTAAAGATCCCTCTTGACTGCTCTTGACAACCACTGGACGAATGCCCCTCTTCTGCGAGCATAGCTGTATAGCTGTGGAGCTCAACAAAAGGCGTCATTTTCTAAATTGAACCGATAGATACAAACAATACATTACAGGTTCTGAGAATGTTTTTAATGTTTCTTTACGTGGTACAGCTGTGGCCAGAGGCATTTTGGTTTGTCCACCCACCTGTCCCATTCTTGTGAACGCGAAATCTCAAGAACGCCTTGAGGGAATTTCTTCAAACTTGGCACAAATATCCACTTGAACTCAAGGATGTATTGCTCAGATTTGAGTGGTGGGAGGTCAATGTTACTGTGACCTTACAAAGCACGTTTCTGGCCATAACACTGGAATTCATCTGCAAAATATGACAGAACTACACAAAAATATCTAATAGGATAAAATTGTGAAGTGATGACATTTTCAATCCAAAAGGTCAACTGCACTGTGACATCACAGTGTTCTGCAACTCTCTATCAGTCTTCTGTACTCCTGTAAAAAAATATTTTGTGAGTGAAGACAGTCTGCTTCTTATTGGAAGTTATTCACTAGTCATACATGTCAATACTGCGATAACTTTAATTTTGCCAAAAAAAATACTCTTAATAACTTTTATTAAGTCTTCAATTCTTATATCATATGAGTCCGGACCGACATGGATGTAAACTGGAACTTGACTGGTTAGCAGAGGCACACAACCACAATGTAATGTGGTGTTGGAGTTATAGAGTCTGATACTGCTAACAAATCTTTGAAGACAAACTGAACACATTTGCTGCTACTTCCTCATTCTATAAAGAGTGGGCTACTCTAAGACGTGGATATTTTTCATTTTTAATCAGCACACTGCTCTGGCAGCTGCTTAGAAAAGAACAGTCGCTTGGAAAAGTTGCTGGCAAGAAGCACTTTACTAACACTGACTCACCTCAATTTCCAACTTGTCATCAAGGTAAGCAACACCTCCTACCATGTCATTCCTGCTGCGTGCAAAACCATTTGTGCTCTGCCAGCATCACCTGTAAGTAATGCTAGACCTGAATCAACAGGATCAAGTTAAAGCACGGGTGGAAAAACCTAGGTTCCACCGGTATTCTTCTTTCATAGCAGTCATGTTTGATAGTCATCCATTGGTACAAAAGAATAATCGCTAACAGACTTCGCATTTGTTGCATTAGACTGATTGTTTGTCTGCATTTTAGGGTTTATCTTTGTGTTTTTTTCACCCTCGGCCCTGAAAGGTCATAGTACCTCATCCTGCTGACATTTAGAGCATTGATAATATTCCCTCACATATCAATTTCACCTATTTTCTCATCATTCTCGTTTCCCCCTAGCAGAAAATGGAATCATTTGTGCTTTCAGCAATTTGTTATTGATTGGGAGAGCTCTGGAAATAGAGGGTAGCCATTATGGCAATGCTGCAGCTACGGTTAAATTGAGTTTTAAGCAGGCCTGCAAATGTATCATTTCACAGCCATAACACAAAAGCTTTTAAATCCATGAACCTCAGGATGGATCAAATGCCTAAAAATACCAGGATTCTCATCATATCGAGAGCTATTAGAATTTCTGCCGTTGAGAGGTTTTCCGTAATTCTGTAGAATGTGACAGTATGTGGCTGCGTTTAAGAGAAACCACAGTTAAGATTGATTCTCTGACTAGCATCAGGCCTGTTCAGAATGTGCCATTGTGGGCAAAAAAAAACAGTGATTCAATGACTATTGATGCATGCCAGATATCTTATTTTTTATATACGCTGAACTCTTGGTGTGTTTGGTCACTGTAGCTGCTTTGGAGGAAAATAGTTAACGATGTGGGGTATAAATGTGTGTACTGCTGATTTGCCTTTGGAGGTGTTGAGAGAATCAATACATGTCTAAGTACATGCATGTATGTATGCATTCAGGGTCACATGCACACACACACATGCACACACGAGGCTAGGCAAACACTACAGTACACCATCAGTATGGGGATCTGTATTTCTCTTATCGTAGGAACTCGTATAGATGCTAGTCACAGAGAAGTGGTGGACTGCTTTCTGCTCTCGACATCTGCCCCCCAGCCCTTTTCGCCCTGCACCCAGGGGACAGTGCATCAGACCCGGGCAGGAGAGGCAGTAGGAGCGCCTCAGGCTGGGTCTTCACCACATCATCCCAGCTCTGGTCTGCTTGGGATACCAAAGAAACCACGGGCCTGTAGCACCTCTTCTCGTCGCTCATAAATAATGCTGCCTGTTAATAATGAATTAGTAATTACCCCAGCTGTTTTATTTTTGTTGACCAAGGAGCAGAGGGGCTCGTAAATTAGTAGTACCCCTTCCCTCCCAGGGCGTAGGCCTACTCCTAAATCCCCAGAGGTCGCCGGCTTTTTATGGCCTGTGAAGCAACCACCACCCCCTGCACTTCAGCTGGCCGGTTGGCCCTATAGTCGTCTCTTCAACCCCCCATTCCCAACTGTCAGTCTCCTCCCAAAGCAGGGAACCTCTTCTCACTCTGTGACATGCACTCACAGACACAAAGTTCATAATGCAAGATAAAGGTTTTCATCACTTTTTTTCAGCACTGACTTTAGGGCAGGTACTTTCTGAATTCTGGATTCATTAGTCTGTACTATACTGTAGAGACCAACAGAACATGCTGGGGGGTTGTATATTAAAATATTTAGTCCTATGCATCCATCCATTTTCTATACCTTCTAAGGTGCATGGGGATTCCCATCCAATCTATTCATTTTATTGAAAATAAACAAAAAGTAAACATCTGTTTTTCCATTTGTGTTTGAGTCTAGATTAAATGAAAAATGCCCCGTTAACCCTTTTAGTTCACACCCCTGGTCATATTGTGAAGGTATTTAACAATATATGCCAAACAATAAGCAAAAAATGACAATCATTAGTTAGCTTGCTAGAAGCAGTATGGTACATCAATGTTTTCTCAGGTGTTTGCCACCACAAATCTTGTTCCGTTTCCCCAAAATACTGTGGTTATTGCATCCCTGGCTAGAATTTATTATCTTTGAGGAAAGTGATATCTGTGACAGCAGATTATGTGTGAGGCATTTTACAGTGGACTGCCTCAGCAACTAACATTAGCTACATGGACTATACAATGGGCAGGTTATTGTACAAAAACACAGCGTAATGACTCTATTCTTTGATTTGGGTGACAGTGGATAATATTTTATGGCTGATCAGGTTCAGCTTTGGGTCAGAGTGTCTGCTAACTTGTCAGTACTTGTCAGCAAATTGTCAGTAACGGAACTGGGCTCAGCAACCTCCCAGTGAACATAGCTGCTGATACCAACAGGGAATACAGTACCAAGGTCATTTGAGTTTCCTGATGGAAAGCTTTACTTTACTTTTTGAGCTAGCTAACAGCTAACATCCACTAGCTCAGTTAGCTGTGCAGCTAAGTTGGCTGACTGACCCTCAAGGTCCCAGGAGCCAAGCCCGGCAAGAAGCCCATCTTTGCACTGTATTCCCTGTCATCAAACCTTAGTTGGTCTTGGAGGCAGTGTTCGGTCTCAGTCTTGCCGTGTTCACTTGGAGCTCCCAGTACGGGAAGAGTCAGCCAGGTTAATGGACCTCTGTAGCTGTGGCTGGGGTTTGGGGAGAGTGTTAATGCTCATTCATTGGCCAGCACCAGCCAATATCCACAACAAGTCCTTCCCTAGCTGCCTGTTTTTTACAGGAGGCAAACAGCACACTGATATCTGTTTCATATGAACTTTAATCTTTTATAATGGTGGTCATGTCAGCTGTACATAAAAACCATGAAAGTTAACAATATTGTAAGAGGGCGCCGTGGTGGCTCAGTTGTCCTTAAAGTAGGAAGGCCCTTGTTTTGAACCTGACCCTGCCAGCTTGGTTTTCTCAGGGTTTCCTCAGGGTTTCCTCAAACAGGCCAGACAGCCATGTTAAATGAACCAGAATCTCTATACTACCCATAGATGTGAATCCCTGTCTGTCTCTGTGTGTGGTAGACAGCCAAACTGTCCAGAGTCTACATAGCTGCAAGCCTTGCAGCAGTTTCAAGATGCTTTGTTAGACAGGAGCTGCATCCAGTACCTGAATGACCCGAGAGTATCTACTGTATGCTGTGTGTAGGCATTATCAGGACACACCAAGGTATATATAGACTCTGTTGGCACTGCTTATTTAATATTTCCTTGGAATGGAAAATGAAGATACCACTGAGCATTCAGCAGAGTAGACACCCAAACAATTTAATGATTTAGGCTGAAAGTGCTTCAATATATGAAGAATTTGAGTATTACTATGTGAGTACTGACCTGTGTGTGTGTGTGTTAGCTTTCAGTTACGTGCATAGTGGCTTTATGTGCGTGTGTGTATGAATGCATGCAAAGGTATACTGTGTGTGTGTGTGCACGTGCGTGTTTTTGTCAGAGTGGGTTGATCAGCAGAACAGTGCATTCCGACCATGGCGGTGTCTTGCCTGGCCCTTACCAGCCTTGTCTCACTTTCCTCTAAAGGTTAGCTGTGTGTTTGGTTGTTGACCTGGAGAGAGAAAGTAAGTGTGTGTGTGTGCGTGTGTGTATGTGTGTAAGAAAGAGAGAGAGTCAGAATGCCAGACTCTTAATGATCCCTCCAGAGAGGGCTTGCTATGTGTGTGCAGCGCTGAGGCCCGGACAGGGAAACGCGGGGAAATTAGCTATCTCTCTCAATAACCTCAGATGAAAGTCTGCCTCCTACCGGCTCCTCTGTCACTGGCTCCTCAAGACAATAAGCCAATTAGACCAAACCTAGCTAAGGGCCAGGGCCTGTGTGAGTGTGTGCATGTGTGCAGGTCTGTGAAAGTGTGTAAGTGTGAGTTAGAGAAAAAGGAGAAACAGAAGAATAGCAACACAGAATCCTTGAGCATAATTTTCTTGCTGGGAAGGATCTGGATGAAGATGAACATTTTAGAAGTAATAATTTGTGAAAATTTCATATAAGCAAATTTCCACTTGGCTGCACTTTTTCAGAATTGTAATTCCCCCTATAGCATTAATTTTTTTTTTTAAAGGAACATGGGATGTGGATGTCCCATCAACTATAATATTCAGGTTATGCTTACACACTATATTATTGAAAGCAAAGAGTTGATTAAGAGTGTGTTTGTCAATTTATGGTTAATTTGGGGGGGTAGAAATCAGGCATTTTGGTCCTATACATAAATAAATCTGACACAAAGAGTACAAACACACAGTCTCAGTCACACAAGTTTTGCACATCTGGTAGCAGGTGAGTCAGCTAGAGTTATTTGGAGCGGAAGGTGAAGGGAGAGAAACGGGTGGTTTTAATAACTTTAATAGCTAAGAAAGCTGCATAAAGTAGAACCAGGACAGAAACTCATACTTAATCAACAAGAAATCCAAAGAAACAGATACCATGAAATTGGCTAGTGATATCAGTGGATAGCCACTGGGCAACACATTTTAAACATTTCACACTGATGACTGTTAAAATTCTGCATCAAAGGTTTGCTTTCAGAAAGCAACATTTGGATCCCGATACTCAATAAGTTGGGGGTAAAAAGTTGCTGAAAACTCAGATTAAACTGTCAAATTAGGCTGTGCTGATAAAATATGGACCAAGGTTGTGTTACATTGCCTGTGTCTCACCTAAGAT
>JAJHUR010127276.1:1279-30083 GCA_027495735.1 Lutjanus campechanus
TTATATAGTCTTATAAAGGCATACTAATGTTAATAAGCATCTTATACACACTTATAAGGGCCTTATTACCTATTAATAAATGCTTATTACAAGGACCTTAATATAAAGCGTTACCCAAATATTATTTCTGTAAAAATGTGCTCCTGTTGAACTGATGATTATTCCTCAGTTTTCTTAATGTCAATAAAGTCCCATGAAAATGCTCAAACTGATCCCCCTAACAAGTATTGTTGGTTTATTTAAAGCTTGATATATTCCTCTGTGCCAGATAGAGCTCCATTGTTGTCCAAACCTATTAAAAACACATATATGAGCTGCACCACTGACATGCAGATGACATGTTTCTCTATTATTACGAACACGAGCAGTGTCACTTATTTTTAGTCACACACACACAGTCCAGGTGTTGTAAACAGTGATGGAAGAAGGATTTAGATGCTGAATAAAAATAGCAATAATAAGATGTTAACATACGCCTGCTTTCAAAATATAAAAAGTAAGTAAAGGACAGGGGTGAAGGATTGAAAATACCTATCCTCAGCTTTTCCTTTCTAGCATGTAGGAAAACCTCCAGTGAGCACAAAACTTGGTGCAAGAGGGCGCCTCCCTGAAACAAGACCCTGTACATTGTGTTGATGTACTATATTCCATCCTGACTTTTGGAATTTAAAAAAAATGCTTTTAAATCTTCATGTTTTTACTTGTAATTGCTTTGGATTTGTCTGCATTTGTGTTCTTATCGTCTGACTTGTATTTCTACTTTTGTCGCCTAATGTAATCTCAGCTTCAGAGTTATACCCCAAAGTGTATCCCTGAGAAGTAAATGAAGTTTGAACAAATGATTTTTAAAAAATCCATTATTGCCATTGGATCCCCATAAATCGTAAGCTCTGGGACTTAAACAGCAAAATCTATTGAGAGTATAAAGAGTTAAAGTGTTCCCCACCTCTGAGTGTTACATTATTATTACGGCATTATAGACAGATAGATTATTATTAATGATGAATTGCTCTCTAAGCAGCCTTTCGTAGTGTAGCTTGAGGGGTTGAAACTACTATTAACTACTTCATATGCTCTTCAATCTATAAAAAATCAGCAGATTTTATAAACTGTTCATGTTTGTATGTAAAACCCGAATCTGCAATGTAACCAGAGCTATCACCCTAACTCATCACACACCAACGATTTGTCATCGCTCCCTCGGTGTGTGATACTGAAGCATGTTACAAATAGTCCTCACCATGTGCAAATATTTACTCCTGTTTGTGTAACATTTGCTAAATGTTAGCCCACTTATTCTGCCCCCCCCCCCCCCCCCCCCTTTTTTTTTTTAAATTAAAGAAGATGTACATCTTTATTAGGAATGAATTGGCTTATTGTTGAGTGCAGAAAGGCTGTGGGGAGTTTTGAGAGACAGGCTAAGGTATTGTTGGTTTTGGTCTCTAATGGGTTTCATGGGATTTATTGACAATAAGAAGAAGAGTAAAGCCAGCCTTATCCTTTAATCAGAGGAAGGTCTGTCTCATCTGCAACCCGGATTCAGCAGATCAACAAGCAGCTCAGCCATTTCTGTGAGAAACCACTTGACTCCTCAAGCTCAGTCCCTTCATGTGACATCTTCCCTTTCCTGCCCAACTTTTATTGCTCCTCTCATCTACTTACCCATCTCTCTCACCTGCCTTCTGTCTTTTCACCTTGCCTTCATTTTTTTTATCCTCCTCATTGTCTATCAACCCCTTTTCCCTCCTCAGACTCCCCCATCATCTCCCACAGTGATATTTTGGAGTAGATGTGTCTTTTCAGCTGTACATGTATGACAGGAGGACAGCAGGAGGAGTCCTCCTAACCTTGGCGTCCTCTATCTGACAGCTCTGGGAGCTTGTGATGAACTAGGAATAACATCCTATTCTGGCTGTGTTTATACCTAAATTAAAAAAACCTCAGTAATATGTTAACAGAGTCTGGCAGGCAGTTAGGCAGGCAGTCACTGAACTCTAACTCCAGAGTGTGCATTTTCGGAGTAGTGGGCTTTTGTTTTCAGGATGACGGCCATAGCTTTACATCGACAGATAACTGACAGTTATAAACAGCTGATAAGCTTACAGTGTAGGGTTCATTGTTGCTTTCCCTTGCAAAATTATAATGCTGTGCTTGTGTAGGTTAAGTGTCCCTGCAGCCTGAAGGCAACCTGCCTGAGCTTCGAGTCTGGGGAAAATGAGGCAGGGGGAAACAACTCGCTTCAACCACAGATGGTATATTAAATAGGACTTCAACCTATTTAATATACGGTCCACAACTGTGGTACTTAATTTTGAAGGATAGGGTCTTACGCACTGTATATTTCACCATTAAGGGTAGGGAGAGATTGCAGGGAATGAGACATAAGCTTTAGTCTCTTGTGTTGAAGCCAGTTGTAGTACAGTCCTTCATTCATCCTGAAATCTTTTCTTTCAACCCCAAGTCCTCTGATAATAATATTTTTCCTTTGCTAAACATGGGTTTTAAGTGAGTTTATGAAGAAGTCAAATTCTAGTAAAATATGCAAGTGGCTGGTAGATTTGATTCACTCACCAGCCATAAATCAATGGTAGTCTATTGAGTGGCTGGTAAAATTTGAACATTTATGAGCCATTTGACTGGTGTACAAAAAAGGTAATCCTGGTCACCAGCGCAGTTTAATAAAGGAAAAACTAGTCTGATTTGTGGATATCTGAGCTTTGAACAAATGTGGTAAATATCTAAAATAAAAATTCTTTTCACTCTTAATTAAATCAGAGTTCTGTCTTCTGCTGTGTGGGCAAAGGCAGTGGAAAACCACAAACTGTCCTGAGTGGTGTAGTCAGCCTCCATCCCCATCCCCCGCCTTAGCTGCACCCAGGGAAGCAGGGTGTGAAAAGAGGAACCTTGTTAAAGGTCAGGCATGATGGTACAGCTCTTAATTCACAGCTTTTCTTCTCACATCTTCTCACAGGGAATGGGTTGTGCAATTGTGGCAACTGTGAGTGCTGGGACGGCTGGACAGGGAACGCTTGCGAAATCTGGGTGGGAGCAGAGTACTGAGGAGGAGAGGACACTGATGTTAGAGACAAGAAGCCTGGCTGCCCGGAGCGACCAGGGCACCACCGATGGTCACCACCAGGCTGGTAAAACACCATAGCCTGGAGAAAACAAAACTAAACATGGATGTGATTCTGCATAATTAACAGCATTCATTCTTTTATTGTACTGGTTACAAATTATTCTTTTAAAACTGGGTGTTGTAGGTGTAAAAGAAGCATAAACATATTACCTTGTAAACATTTGTTTCCAGAACAGCTTTATGTATAATTTTTTAAAATATAGGAGTGCTTACATATTTCAGATGGCTACATATAGTAGGATACAAATAAATACAAATGTTGAACAGAATTTTTAAAAGGGGACCTATTATGATTTTCCTTGTTTTCTATCATATATGCTTGTCAGTGGTAAAGTTGTAAAGGAGTTTCATATTTTCTGGTTTTCCTCTGATGTCCTCTGGCTGCTCAGCTGATCTGTGATCTACAGTTTCTGATGGACAGGTTGTTACTAAAGTAGCTATCTGCTACTGCTAATTTGCTGTACACTCCCCAAGTGTTTGAGCTCCCAGTCTGAGCAGTCAGTAGCATGGCTAACTGAGCTAACTAGCAGTTAGCGACTAAAGTAGCTGGTTGGTTACAACTAGTAAAGCTTTGTCCACCAGGAAACTCCATAAATCAACTAAAGCTGAGGCAGAGCAGCTGGAGGACATCCAGAAAACCAGAAAATATGTTAAATAATATAAAATATGATCCAGTTTCACCAAAATCAGTGAATAGAGTTATTAATTTGTGTACATGTCTACAGTAATCAGTCCCCAGAAAAACTCAGCTCTGGCTGCCTTTTGCCTTGTTTTTCCAACTGAATTCTTGTCTCATTTTCGGTCTGATAAACAGCAAATGAATCACATTCAGTGCCCTGTATCATTATTTTCCATGCTCAGATGGTACTCAGAAGCACTCAGGGTGCTTAAGTCTTGTATAGCCAGTTTTTACTCTCTGAATTAACTAGCCAACTAGCAGCTGAAGTAACCACTAATAACATGTAACAAGTAACACTATCTGTCCATAAGGAAATTCTGTAAATACCTGAAAGTTGAGACAGAGCAGCCGGAGAACATCACATGGAAGACCGGAAATATTTTCTGCATGAAATTTGATGTAGTTTCACCAAAAACTGTGAATAAAGTTGTGGTTTTGTACAGTAATCAGTGAAGCCCTGCAGCCAACACTCTCTGGTGTCTGCCTTTGTGGAGCTCACAAGCAGAGGGTGCGGCCCCAAGGCAGATTCCCGAGAAGCTGGAGGAGATGGGAGAGACAGGAGCTAAAACAGCTTGTTTCAGCCACAGGTTGAATTAAAGGGCTGTATAATGGGTCAGTGTATGATAAATAAGGATGTTTTTGAAATGTGAATCATGCAGAACTACCCTAGTGGAGCCCAGAATGTAAATATAGAGCTGGGAACGAGCATAATAGGTCCCCTTTAAGGTGACATTTTTGGGTGGATACTGCGGGAGACAATGTAGGCCTGTTTTTAATTGGCACAAAGTGGTGTGTTGTTCTCAAATTCACAAATTCAGTCAAAGGCTCAAGGCAGTTACTGTTTGAGGTTTTTATTTCTTTTTAATAATAAAACATTAAATGTGCCGCATGACACAACATTTTGCATGGAAAACAATGCGAAGACCTTAATCATACATGGTTACAAATTTGTTATAACATGACATAACTCCAATGGGCATACTTGCAATGGTATATATATTTTTTGAAAATAAATCATTTTAATAGTGCCTATTCTTCTCCACCAGGAAATCAAACCAAACAATGAAACGCCATGAAACGCACACTGTACTGGAGGCACAGTACGTGATGGACATTTCTCACTCAACTCATACTAGTGATAAGGTTAAATTCTAAGTGGAGGAAACAAAGAGAGGGCATACATAGTTCAGTTGTGGCATGCTGGATGTCCATGTCACTTCGAAAGGTGGCATCAGGGGATGAGAGCTGCATTGACACAAGAGCTCAGTCACCACTTGAAAAGAGGACAGATAAGAAGTCACAAAGAAAATTTAATGTAAATTCTACTTTGGCCTTTTTCATGCTTAAACTAGCCAACCCCTCTGTTTTCTTTGTCCCATCAAAAATGACAGGTGCAATAATATACTGCACACTATATTGCATTAAGTATGTTACTGACATTACAGTACACCTTTATATAAATATTTTATTCAATATGTTGTATATGTGTATACAACAAACACAAACTGTATAGTGTAGACAAACTCGTTGCATATATGTATGTAAAATTAGCGGTACATACCAACAGTTCTTGATAGACATAGCCTACTACATGCAGTTCATCAATGCCATCCTCTCCCCATGCAACAGATGGGACAATGTACAAAATAAGAAGTTGAAAACAGAAGCGACAAAGGAACTAAGTTTGCAAGAATATTCTTGAAACACATCTGAAGGGGGGGGGGGCAAAGCATAAGTGATCAGGATCAGGAGACGACATCACACGCGACCCGTATACGAGAGAAAAGATGGACGAACGAAAGAAAGAGTGGCTACAGAGATCCAAACAGAGATGTACATTTACACATCAGTCATTTACAAAAATAAAGTCAGCCTTGGAGGAGCCAGTTAACTGGACTGCAGGGCTGGAGCAGCAGCCAGCCCAGCATGTAGAGTTTGTAAAGAGTGGAGGATGATTGGCTGTAATGAGGACAGAACGTCAGCCCCAAGTACAACTACAGTGGTTTCCAGCTCCTGCGTGTGTGTGTGTATAGTACGCCATTTTTGTTCTAGCATTAACAGCTTTGTACAGACAAATATTGAATTCTAACTGATGTGCTTTGATGTGCTGGAATAAGAAATGATCATGTGTAATCCCAATAAACTTAAAATCATATTTACCAACTCAATTTCTTAATTTAGTTGCAGTTTTAGCGGCACACAGCAGCAACAATCTACTTAATATTCTAAATCTTACCTAACAAAACTATTAGGAAAAATTATGAAAGCAAGACAAACATTATAAATTGATCAATCAGGTAGAGCTTTGATAAACCGCTAACAGTCATGATGTGAATGTGTGCTGTAGCCTACAACATGCCCATTCAACTCCCAACTTCAGTGCTCTTCAGCTTACAAGAGAGTGAAGAACGGTACCCATACCTTGTTCTGTATAGAAAATACATGCATGTGATTAATTCAAGGTATACGTACTTCTCCAAAAAATGACATCAGTCTAGACCTTTGGGGGGTCTGAGCAGAGTTGATTCTTACCGACATAACAAATGCTATCACAGTGAAAGCTTTGATGGATCAGAATCAGAGAGAGAATCAGGATTTGTTTTCTTTTTTTTTCTTTTCTTAAAGAATCAGTTCGTCTTGGGATGAAAAAAGACTTTGGTCATTTCAGAATGAATACATCTGAGTGTGGTCTTTCGATGGATAATGCTACGTGTCCTCTACATGGATGTATCGGGTGGGTGAGGCACCTTTGGCCCAGTGGGGACTGGGAACCTGTTTTTGCATGCCGGGAATCAAGGTCCAAACAGGCACGTGATAGGCCAAGATGATCAGTACTGGACTCTGCATGCTGAGCTAGGAGACAAATCCTCTCATAATAATAATAATAATAATAATAATAATAATAATAATAATAATAATAATAATAATAATATCTAGTCGTTTAAAAAGTTATGATTTTTAATAGTCATTTTCCCTAAGTTTTATACAGTGAAAATGTTACAAGCCATCTCTTGTATAACTGCTGCAAGAAGAGAGAACACAATATTAACCTTGCCCATGCTTTTGTTTGCTGAACCAAATAGAGATGCAGCCAGTATAAATGTCGCCTACCGGTTTTCAGCCATGTTGTCTTCTGGCTGTAAGTAGACGCTGCCATAAGATGGCTGCCAGTGCTGCAGTTATAGACCATCTGGGTCAAAGCCACAAGCCTTGCCTCATAGTCCAAAGAAGTCAGTGAGTGAGGGACAGAGGCCCACAAGGCCTAGAGATATTCCTAGAGCCCACGCTCTGAAATAAGATTAAAGAAAAATAGACTTCAGGTTTTCTATTTACCAGAGAAGGCGGACTGAACCGCTGGTGGGACTTAGATAGTGATATGTATACACCATTCCTTACAGCGCTCTCCCACCCACACACACATCTGTTTATAAATGTGTGTGTGTTTGTATGTGTGTAGGGAGCTCCTCGCATTGATTGCAGTGGCGGTAATTAGCACTTCATCAACAATGATTGCAGGAGCTATCTGCCAGCCTCCAGTGTGTTTTTATCAGCCATAAAAAGCAACATCTCTGATTTTTTTTTTACCCCACAAACTTGTCTGTAAGTGTGTGTGTGCATGTTGTAGGCAAGAAAGAAAAATTGGATCAGTTTTTAAATATATGTTTGTTTTTTTATGCCACATCTGTGTGAATGTGTTTCTTAGAAAATCACACAACTCCCTTGCAAAATGTTTTTATCTTTTCTAGATTACTTGACAAAGAGAAAAGTGTGTGACTAGAGATAGAAAGAGAGGGAGAGGGGAACATACTCGTAAAAAATAGAGGACGACAGTCCAAATATTTACTCTATCTATACAGTCTCTATCCCAGAACATAGCTGGTGAACTGTGGTATAGAAAATAGATCTGAAGGTACACAGACTCTGCTGCAACAGGGCATTTTATAGAGAGGGGGGAAGGTTTCTTGAATGAACCGTCAGCAAGCAAAGTACCACGAGCGTGGCTGTGAAACACGCGTTATTCACATGAATTCTCACAGTTTCAGAGGAATCTGAAGGCATTCCATGATCAGAGGTCCTCTTCCCTCCTGTGCTGGAGAAATGCAGCCGCCTCAGAATCCTTCCATCCGTGTGGAGACAGCTGGAGAAAGGGAGGACGAGGCAGAGGAAGGAGGACTAAGGGAGGAAAGGGAGGGAGGTTCGCCTGGATCTGATCCACAGAAGAAAAGAGGGTCTGGAGTCTAGTTGGGGAAAGGCCCTGCCTCTGTCACATTCCCTCCCCCCTCCACACACACACTCACACACTGGGCACTGGGCAGGTGTGGCTATGTGGCGGGCTTGTCGGGCTTGCTGACAGGTTTGCCTCCATTCATCACTGCTGGCTCACTTGTGCTTTTACTGGGAGGTACCGCCGCCTTGGGCACCGTCTCTCCAACATCATGCAACGATGGCTCTCTGTACATGGCGACTGGAGGAGCAGATGATAAGGAGACAAAGAGAGAGACAGGAGAAAGGCTGTTAGCAAGAACAATTTTAATGCACTTTTGAGTTTATCTGTCTTACACTATCCCCGAAAAATAGTAATAGCTACCACCTTTTTTAAAAGTTTGGTAACACTTTATTTGAAGGGATGTGCTTAAGACTGTCACTGCACTGTCATAACCATGTCATGACACCTGTCATGAACGTTAAGGTGTCTTGTTTGGTCCATTATGTATTTTTTTAATGCAAAGTTGCCATTGTTTGAGATGTCAGCTTGAGATGTGTTAACATTAAATTATACTGTCATATGTGGCTGTCGTGAGGCCATTATAAGTGTGTCATGAAACTTCTCTTGACCTCAAGCAAAGTGGTATCATTTAGACATGTCATAAAGATGCCATTAAATGTTAGAGGGCCAGTTTGACAACACAGTACAGTACCAAGGTGATTTTGCTGACAGAGTTAGCTGATGGACAATGATTAGCTAGTGTACTTGTTGCTAAAGTAGGCTAACTGCTGTCTGCTGTTATCTGTGGCTGGTGTTAGCTCGGTTAGCGGTGGAGCTAATTACTTAGCCCCAAGGCGCCAGGAACCAATCTCCAGTCCAGCCAGACTCAGCTAAACACTGACAATGCTAGCATGGTGGGGGAATGCACCATGCTTTCATTTTCAACTCCAAAAAAAGGCTTCAGATAATTCACATAATTGACTGAATGACACTTAATGACAACAGCCATAAACATATTCATATAGATTATCACAGTGGAATGACAGTTTTATGTACGCCACTTCAAATGAAGTGCTACCAAAAGTTTTTCTACCTCCAAACCTACAATAATGACAGTCTGCAATTTACAGATTGAATAACAGCTGATACATTTCTTGCCTATGGGCTTCACACTACCATCCTGACGTGCTTCTGTCTCCTTCAGGGCTAATTCTGAATCTAAGCACACACTTTTCAACAAAACAGCAAAAAGTGTCTCATTATCCTCCACTTTACACCCACTAGACTACAGCTGTATTACTATCTTGACAGGACACTTCAACTTGATTCCATGTTTAAATGATGGGAAGCAATCAGGCTGGTGGCTGACGAGAGTGATGTGGCATCTGCTGGACTATCAACATTTCATACTGCACATTACAGAGCTGCCATGCCTCCTACACTGTATGCTTACAGCAGCAAAATAGTGAATCAGCACATGAATACAAAAATATGTCAAACAGACATTTCACATAGTTGTACCATTACTAAGGATAGAATCAGGTCTTATAGTATAGGACATCTGTCGTGTATTCTAACAAGAGTAGTCATGCTTCATTGTTTTCAATTTTTGATCCAAATACATTCAGATTTATTTGTCTCCACCTAAATATTATGTTTCCTGCTGCAGAAAAATGCCATCTTTTACAGTAAAAAAGGTCTCTTACAATGTTGACAGCTGAAAAACTGCTTCAGGTGCTAAATGTGAAGAGAAAATGGGGAGGAAATGCTAATTATGCCCCTTGAGTCCCTCTAAATAAGTGAAGACAAAACAAAACAGAAAGCTGTGTTTCTGTGCTGTATTTTTTTGTGTTATGATTTTCTTAAATCTGACTTTCACCAGTTTTTTTTAAAGGTCAGCTCACCCAAAACATTGAATTATTTAAGTTCCCCTCCAGACATATAAAGTTTGTAAAAATACTCAGCTGTGAAAAATATTTTGTTTAACATGGCTTTCCTTCACTAAAAGTAGCCTAAAAATGGGGGCTGGATGCAAATCTATTCTTTCTCCTTTATGAAAAAATTCAGAAAAGGTCAAAGGTCTTTTTTTTGGGCCATGAGCCTCTTAGCTAATAGAGACACAGAGCAGAGACACCTTACTAAATATAGTGCATGGAATATTTTTGTGCCTTACCTGTAGCTGCTCTGTCAGCAGCAGTTGTAGTATGTCTAATTTTAGATGTGTTAACCTAACCTTCTGCACTTTCGGTTTTGAGGTGGAGGGGTATGTCAGAGTCTCTGGCTTGTTACAAAAGTTACAAAATTTCAAATTTGTTACATACAAAATCAAATCTTTTTTTTAGATTTTAGGGTTGTGCACAGAAATTTCCCTTTCAGTGGAGGAATGTGAAAACACCTCTTTACTAACAAACTTTGCACAGATACAAGTCAGTAGTAAAGGTCAGACATTTTAGGCAACATAAACCTCAGTAAAATACATTTTTGATAAAATACCTTACTGTGAGTGGAAACTGCCCACCAGATTCAACTTAAGTTTTTTTTGTTTTTTGTTTTGGCTATGAGAGTTCTGCTGCCACCCCAGTGTAATGGCTGTACACAGCTCTCAGAGGTGGAGGTGGTTTCAAAACCTCTGAACATTAAGTGAAAATAGGAAATGTTATTTTGTGATTTGGATGAACTGACCTTTTCAAGGATAATACTGGTGATATTGAGTATTTTTCCTAATGTCAACAAATCTCTAATGTGTTAGGTCATCTCTCAATTCATAGCAATGTCTGCAGTCTGTAGTTCTCAGCCCCAAGGCCACTGGTTCCTACAAATGTATGGATTTTTTAAAAGGCTCAGTAATTTCCCTAAAACTGCCAGGCACTGCAGTTTTTAGCAAATGATACTCAAACAGGAGTAGTAGTGCATTTGTCAGGGACTACTTTCACCTGTGAATTAATACACATGTAGTGCTCTAGTTAGTGTTCACAGCAGCAGCACAGTGTATGTGAGATTGATTAACTACAGTGCCCATGTCCATCTTAATAAAGGAACATGTCAAAGTGCTCTATGGTCTAGAGAAATAAGATATTCCAGGCTGCAAAGAAAATAACTGATAATGATTCAATTCATTCTTTGTTTTGGTGTTTTTGGTGTTTTCTTGGAAACTGCTGACATAAAGGGGAAAAAAAGAATATCACTACATCTATCCTTATATATTGAAAAACAAATTAACATCTTTTTTTAAAGTGGAAGGAGATGACTTTTCAGCATTTCCAAGTGGTGTTATTGTGGGACTGTGGCGACGACAACAGGTGTTGTCCTGAAATTAGGCCTGAATGATAAAACAATAGCGATATCTATTGGCAAAAGACATGTCATCAATAGCGATGAGAAAGTAGTTTGGTAAAATCTTCAATAGTTTCACTTGAATGCATTAAATGCAAACCACCATGAAAGCATGAAACAAATATGCCCTAGCTGATGAACAGTCAATCACATCCCTCCCTTAATGGAGGGAGCTACGAGTGAAACGCAAACAGCCAATCATTTAACAGGTGTGTTGTTTGGTTGCCCCGTTAGCATGTGAGATACAGCATGGAGTTACATGTGACACAACAGGAACAGCGCACACACAGTGTGGGGCTTGGAGGGAGCTCGCCTAAAGGAGCCAGCTGAGGTGGTAGAGCTGGAAAGCATTGCTGGAGAGAGGGACATCATGCTTGACCAGCTGCCACTGTGACCCGACCACGGATATGAATGAATGGACATCTTTCAACCACCGTTGTGTGTAAGTTGCAGGAATACCTTCACTATCATGATAGATCTTTCAGCTATATTGCCCAGGCCTCATTGAAATCTGACTCCCCATCAATATGTGTTCCCCTTTACTTAACTCTGCATGCCTATCCATAAACTACCCCTCAACCACAGAGGGTACTGGAAACACCATCTGATGGAGGCACACACTTGGACACAACACCGGATCACTTTCCATTTCCATTTCACTCAGAACTGTGAGTGACAAATGATCAACACCATGTTGGAAATGAGAGAGCTGAAAAAAGCAAGTTCACTAATGAAACTATCACAATTTTATATTGAATTTGGGAACGAGCATAAACTATTGTAATGATGTGCTTTGCATTGTAATAATATTGCTTTGCATTGACAAGTAACTACAGGGGTTGGTATTGGCGTGGAAGGGTGAGTAACATTAGAAGAGGACATTAAGAGAAAAAACATGAATTTGTTCTATAAGTCTATAATGTCTATACTGGTGACAATTTTTCTGGGAAAAATGTACTTTTATGCCCATTTACTTCATAATGATAAGGTAAAGCTAAAAAGTAGGAAGAGGAAATCTATTTCCACTGTAATTTCAATTCACTGGAAATATAAAACCAAAAATTAGCCCTAGATGTTAGCTGTGCCTCCCACATCAGATATAAATTGTGAACTAACCCTAATACTCTGAAGTGCAGTTGTAAAAGTTATTTGATATCACTTGCTCTGAGTGTTTATTACAGTACGTACCTTCTAATGGCTTGGGCAGGAAGTGAGCAGCTGGTTTTGTTTTTTTCACTCGGTTCCCCTTCATGGCTTGGCCCTCTTTATTGAGCCCTAGGAACCAAGCTCTCCCCGACTCCTGTTGTCTATACAACATGGACGAGTAGATCACATAGTAGTTCTCAAACACCGACTCTTTGAACTTGCACTCCGCTGTAAAGAGTTCCTGCAGAGAAAGACACAAGCACGAGGTAGATTGTAAGATTATAGGCCTTTCAAACCAAAAACAATACTTTGATTTAATCCGAATATAACGCGACAAAGACATTCCAGTGGATTCGCATTAATAATTCATGGTTCATATTATGTAAGAATGAAACAGCTGTCAGATTTATAATTTATATTTTAACTTTTATGGAGGTCACCAGGACAAATGCCACCTTTATTCCACACTCAGTGTATAGAATAGTGTTATGGCAGGCACTGTAACTGCCTCGCCAGGTGAAATGGACTTCATACCTCCACCTGTCATGAAAGGGATGAGCGCTGCAGAGTGTGTCTCGCTATAATCAGGTCCGATTCCAGCTGAGCCTAATGACCTGCTCTGATGAAATGCAACTCTCATTCTCTCCTTGGCCTTAACCTTGACATCAGATGTAGGAGCACTCGTTTAGTCAATTAGCTCATGTTCCCAGCAGAAAGTATATATTGTTCAGCATTGACCCCAGCACCTCAGCACTGGAGATATCAGCACTTCCTCCCCCCTAGATGTCTAGCCAGACACTCCTGGTTTGTTCCTCATTTTTTCCTAATTGGTAAAACCCAAAGGGAATCGGTCTTCCCAAATATTATATCTTCTATTAGCAATTTGTCTATGACTGCCTTCTGAACTTTGTACGACTAATGATAGAACTAATCAAGTGACTCCACCATCCTTTACACCTCAATCTGGCAATGACGAATGAACACAAGAGGCACCACATCTCTCTCCGCCGTTACCCATTCATCTCCAACCAGAAGGGTAATAAAAAGCGTTTCCACATTGTCCGCCCTGCCAGGCTAAAAATAAAGGCATTCATCGGGGTGTATTAATCAGAGCACACTCATCACAATGGAGATTTTCACCACATCTGTTGTGGGCAGTTCATACTGAGTTGGCTCAAAGAACTACTGACAGTATAAGTTCTCAGTGCCAGCATCTGGAGGCTTTGAGGAGCCTGTTGAAGGACCCAAAATAAGGAAAAGATCAATTTCTTTGCAACAAATTCATAAAAATGGAGATTGTGTACTATGTTTTTGTTGTATTGAGCGTCATCTTTCAACCTACAGAACACTACAAACTAATTTCTGTGCTAATGAAACACACACAATCTTATCAAACAGAATCTCTGATGGCTTAAAACTACTTCTGTAACTTTTTGATTCAGCTGTGTTTAAATGATATGGGTAAAGATCATACAAAAACATGGTTTCAGCCAGTGTGTTGATGTCTTATAACGGATATCCCTAACCTGACATGACTATGCAGCCATGCTGGCAGCGCTGTGAGGCTGGACATGCGCAGTGTTGCTTTGTGCCAAATTCTAAAGTCACCATGCCAACATGCTCTAAATGACAATGTTGACATGCTGATGTTTACCAGATGTTATGTTTACCATCTTCACACAATTAGCATGAGGCACAAAGTCCAGCTGAGGCAAATGGTAATGTCATTATTTTTACAGGTATTTGGTCATAAATCAAGGTAGAATTTTGATGTGATGGGTTAGGTTTAACTCTAAACTGAGAGAGACATGAAAGTGTACAAAATTTTGTTCTAATCCATCTAGTAGATGTCAAGATATTTCACTGGAAAACTAACACAAGACACAATGATTATCTGAACAAAATTCCATGGTAAGTCATGTCATGTCTGACATTTTACTAAAAAAACAAAAATGACAACCTCATCACCATAAGTTTGCCCCTAAACAAATGCCCCCGAGCACTGTCACATAAAGCCTCTTACTACAGTTTGTACAGTGTTTAGACTAAAGTTTTTACAGTAGTTACTGTTACAAAACAGCACGTATTCACTTCAGTTACCATGGTTACGCTTCACTTACATCTTCTCCAAAATGGACAACAAAGAAAGCAGTAGCGCTCATATTCCTCCGCCAAGCAGTCAAGTTACAGTTTGTAACCATGTCTTTCCAGACTTAAATATGTAGTGTGTGGACTTTGAGGGACTTGAACATTATGTCACAATAAGCTTATGAATTCTCGAGCTATGGTAAAAAAAAAAAAACGTGAGTTCACGGTAACCTTAAATTTGGACCTCCAAAATCTAGTCAGTTCCTTCTTGAGTCTAAAGTTTGGAGAAATTCAAATCAAATCAAATGAAGGCTTAAGATATAGCATTCACAAGAATGGGACCTGCAACCTAAAAACAAAACAGCCATGGCTCTCGCAACCATAAAAAGAAAGCTGAACTGGACACAAGATGAGAATGTTGTTCTGCTTGAAAACTACGCTCAAGAACATAATTGAAGTAAATTATATCCAGCAATTACACACAACTACACTACACACAAGCAGAAATTGTGGCAAGAAGTAAATGATAAAATCAATGTGAAAATCTTGCTGTGAAACAAACTATAGACAAAGTAATGAAGAAATATGAAAATATTACTATGGCAGCAAGAAAAAAGATCACCAAACATCAACAGGAAATGACAAAAAGTGATGAGTTTCAATAAAACAATATAGCTAACATTAATATATGAGACATAGTCAGCAGTTGGCTAGCTACTTCTGTCCTGAAAAATCTTGGTATCTCCTCTTCCTCCTCCTCCTCCTCCTCCTCTTCAATCACCATACATTCAACTACTGTCTTATGTTCCACAAAGAATTTCACCTTTAAGGGACTACAATCGATCCCTTCACATTTTCTGAGGATAATGGTCACTAAGGACCTTCTAGCAACGCATTAGGGAATACTTAAATAGCTAAGGGTAAACACAGAGAGATGTCAGGGGTTTCCCTTACAACACACTGAGAATATCCTTATGATGATTTTATGCAACCCATTTTTTTTCCTAAGACATCCTTAGATGAAATTTCAAGAGTAACCTTGGCCTAAGTGGTTTCACGCAACTGTGCACAGGGGTTCACCAAAGTCAGCAGGATTTATCCTCTGGGGATTATGAATCTTTGCATAAAATTTCAATGCAGTTCCTGTTAGAGCGACTGAAGGACATTGCCATCCTTAAAGAAAACCTTTGCATTGTTTTAATCCTCAATAATAGCTCAGTAATATTTTCATGTTTCGCCAGGCTTTGATTTTATAGCTACAGTGGTGGGGCTCTGCCTTTATAAATCTCCAGTACTGAAGCTGCGCAGGATGTTATTTATGGACTAAATACTCAGTTTTGAACACAGGACACACCATGCCATGATTATGGTGTAATTAGCCCTTTGGTGAATTACCCCTGTCAGAGCTTATCCTCTAGACAGCATTCAGCTGAAAGCGGAGCAGAACAGGAAGGAGCGGAGAGACACTTGGGATGACCGTAATGATCCTGTGAAGCACCCGGCTGTATTTTAAGTGTCCTCTCTATCCTTGATTGAGGACTCGTGGGCATTTCTGAGTAGAACACACAAATGCACGATGCATAACAAAAGCATCAGCGGAGATGTTAAAAAACTCACCTTGCACTCACAATGACATACACTCCAAACTGTCATTGCAGGCACTGTGAGGTCAGAGTGGTGATCTGCTATGTGGGATATGTGTTGGGAAATCCTACATCCTGATGTTGGTCTGTCTCGCCAGCGATTACATTACACAAGAGAATTAACTTCAGACTATTCTAGTGGTAAATGTAGGGATTAGGATCAAAACTATTAATGTTGCTTCTGTCACAGCAGCTGAGCAGAACAATCCATTAATAGGCAGACACACTGCAGGCTAAAGCAATAAAAACAGAGCCTTACATGATAAAACCCTGAGCATGAAGCCGTCTGGCATGTTTCATATCAAATAAACAAACAATCCCTCTGCACGATGCACAGCCTCGACCCCATCGTTATTCATTTTGTCGGGCACATTAAGATTTACTGTGTGTGTCAGCAGCAACCGGCAGTTTATCAAATGGCTGCTTATTGTGTCCAAGTTGTCAGAGAGAGAAGACTGTGTCCCGTCTGGACAAGTGACAGAATATGGTATTATAGGATATATGTATTTAATTACTTTTGAGTATTTTGTAATTTCTATTTTGGTAGGAAGAAAAGAAATAAGATGTAGTTTGTAACAAAATATTTTAAAGGTAGAAACAGTAGAATCTGTCAGTTTGTAAATGCACCAGAAAGATACCATCTCCCGATGTTCCTCATGATCTGTAGTCAGACAGAAGAAGCTGTTGTGGTGTTTGATGAAGGTTTGTAATCAAAATATAAGATACTGAATTCTAAGGCAAGCTTACTGAATTATACTAAAATGCAACAGAAGAAAAGAGAAGTTAGCAAACACATGGTCTCTGCAACTGGCAAATAAACGTGCTAGATAGAAACCACCCAGCATGCATCCCTGAGTTCACAACTTCCTGCTTCCAAGATATTTTGATTGGTCACCTTCAAATATATGATGGAAGAAATTAGCAGAGGTCATCTTTTCAATGCTGGGGGAGTTAAAGGTATGATGTGGAAGTTTTCTTTTTATTAATGGCTCCAGAGGACGTTTAGTAAACTGCTCTCACCATCCTGTTGTTCACACATGCGCTCACACTCTGAGTGAGCATCATCCAAAACAAGTAATCAGATACTTTTATGTATTTGGGCCCATCTCTGGATATTACACTCAGCACATATATCCCAAATAATATAATGTTTTTTGGGCGAACTCTTCAACACAGAACAAATGTCTTCATTGCACCGCTTCATTTGTTAAACCAAATAACCTTTGTTCTCTGAAAGAATTTAAGCATGCTTCTTTCATGCTAAAGCAACCCCTGTTGCTGAGCCGATTAGAAGGCAAACAGTTTTACCTTCATGGTTCCCTGAGTTGCTTCAATTAGGTAATTAATTCTACTTTTTCCTCATAAGGTGAGCCACGCCACACACAGGTTGGTTGGCTGCTGTAATTAGACACTACATTTCAATGCTGGTCCAGGTTTAGCCCAGCACTGATTACTTAAGCGGCACATTAAAAAAACAGCCTGGAATCAAAGTAATCATACAAGCTGGTGCCAAGGCCATAATTGTGGCTAATCAAACGCCTTCACATAGACGCACAAAAAGTCTGTCTTTGTTTACGGAGGCAGAGCAAGTGGAGGTGGTTTGTTTCTAGAATGAAGCTTGACGCCGAACAAAAATTTAACACTGCCAGTCACCATAATCAGTTTGATTTGAAGATCAGAGCGGTGAAGGCAGCTGACTTCAGACACATTGTTTGTTGCATTTTAAGTGTGTCAAATGTCAATGACAAGCAGAACACTTTCATCATGTTCTTCCTTTGTCTTATAACAGTCACAGTTCAGTTGTTTGTCCTCATTTGTGATCAATAATGCCTCACTCATGTGTCAGAAATTGTTGATCAACTAAATCTGACAACTTTTTTTTTGCCGTTGACTTTTTTGCTGATACACTACATGGCCAAAAGTATGTACAGTAGGCACCAAAATATTCCATCCACATTAATGACCTCAAATTGTGCAAGTCAACATAGTCATGTTGAAATATGGGGCAGCCTTCCACAAATTGTTGCATACAATCTATTTGTCTTTAAGTTGTACTAATAAGCACACAGGATCAATTAACTACATGTAATGTGAAAGTGGTCAGTCAAAGAGGCAAAGCCACTGGGAATTATCCCTTATTGGTAGTTCATCTCAATTGAATGCCTGAGTGTTATAGCCTCTTTTAATTCATTGTTTTAGTTTTATGGCCCACAGCTTTGCTGTTTTGTTTTCAGCTTACTTACTTTAAAAAAAATCTAGATATATTTAAATTCCTACATGCATTTTTCGTTACAGCCACTATGGAATTCAGTGAGCCCCCTTGAACCAATGCAAACTGCCCCTGTGCATATATCCTCGATTTCTGGCTAACATGTTTGTCATACCAAACTAATAAGGTGATAATCTCAAGGTCGGCTGGGCATCCCTCTCATACTCGTACAAATCATGGCCCGTGGGACGCAAAATCCACAATCCAGTCCACAATCTAACAACATCCACCTTTCAGTTGTTGGTTTTTTTACCTGTTAAGCTTTCATTCCTCCTCATCCTTTTGTAGTTGATGATCAAATAGTAAATGTCTTTTTTTTTTAATGTGAGCCATGACAATCATATGTATTATATTGTAATGTCAATAGGAAGAGCTTGTTATGGGATCATTTCAAAGGAGCAGTTGAAAGTAGAGTAAAGGTTTGTGGCAGTATAACCTTTACATTCATTGGTATTTGCTACATAATTCAACCCAACATCAAACTAACATTTTTGAAAAATATGGGTGACATTGAAGAGGAGAAAGGAGTGAGATTCAGACACAGCACACACTTTCACACCAGTGGCAAATCGAATCATTTTTGAGGCAGCAAACGGTTGATTTTCTTCCCACTCGATCTCCCCCGCCCGGCGCTCCACATCAGTGGCTCCCTGCTCTGAAAGGGAAGGCCATAATTGACCTTGGCCACAGACAGCGTGAGGGGCAAAAACTGCTCAGCCCCACATAATCAGCCCCAGTCGCCAAAGCAAAAAGCAGGCGACATAAATAAAGGAGAGATGAACAGTAAAGTGAAGGCACAGCGAAAAAAAGACTAAGAGATTGACTAAGTGAGAGAAAGGAGTGTGGTTGAGGGGAAGGTTCAGATCCTGAGAGGAATTCAGTTTCTGCAGAAATATAAAAAATAAAGAAAGATGAGTGAAAAAATAAAGAAAAGAGGCAAATGGATACAGACAGATGGAGAGAGTGGGAGTTTAAAATAAAAAGCCCTGAAAAGAGAAGAATGGGCTTTAAAAGACAAGAGAGCAAAGAGAGTCACTCTGAAACAAACATCCTTTGGAATAATCACAAAACGGGTCGTGATCACCAAGCATGACCGCCTAAAAGTAGGTGAGAGGAGGCTCATATGGGGAGGGGGGACCCACATTAATATGCAGAGTGACTGCTCACTACCCCACTGTGGAAACGAAGAAATTGTTTATTAATGCTGCCAGCATAAAACCTATTAATCCATGGAAAAAGGTCAACCTCCAGAAAGCTGAGCTGCATTCACAATGTTGAGCTTCTCTCATATGTATAAGAGTCACGTCGACAGTGTGTGCAGACAATGGGGGCTTCAGCAGACCTGTCTGATTATCAAACCCAGAGGATGAGGAGGAGGAGGAGGAGGAGAAGGAGGAGGAGGAGGCAGGGACCAAACAAGGAGAGTCACCGGTAAACAGCTGGATGAATTGTGAACACAGACCGTGTACAGTTTCAGGGTTTCTTTTTTTGTTTTTTGTTTTTCCCTTGAATGATCTGAAAGCACATGACGTAGCCAGATTATAAAATAAAAAGAAAATTAGAAATTTGAGTTTTGCTTACATATACAGATACTTGATGATAAATCAAAGGTCTGAGAACACTCGCAATAAACTCAAATTAAAGGCTGTAATTGTAATCGTATGTAATTTTATGTATTTTCTGAAAAAAAAACATATATGAAAAATATTAGGCAAAGATTTTGACAGATTTGAAAATGACACAATAAAAACAGAGGACAGAAGTCAAAGTGTGATCAAGGAGGCTCCCTGGCTGAGCCTCAAAGTCACAATGTCAAAGGAATATTTCATGACTTTTCTCTTTGTCTTCACAGATACTTGGATCTGCAGACAGCAAAAGTGTATGCTGTCATGCTTTGCAACACTTACCCAAATGATGCATCAGATCTGAGCTGTAACAAATTATTAGCTACAACTGATGAAGACATCTGCAATTCATAGGCGATGCAAATGACACCATGTCTCATGAATGACTTGGAGAAAAACAGTTTTAAATTAAGATTATGAATCATCAAGTCTGTTTTATATTTCAAGAATTTTAAACAAAAACTCACAAGTTAATTGTTGCTGTTAGTGCTGACGAGACAGACGGTGGTATTACAGAAGTGATAAATAAAGAACTGTAGCAAACAACTCAATTCATTCTCTTTTTTCACTATTGCATAATTTTTGCAAATTAATCAAGTTTTGAACTATAAAAGTATTAAATCCTGGGTGACAATTGCTGGCGGGATGGAATGGATTTGCCTCTCTGCTTTTGATATCCCCCCTTTTGGTTCCTACAGTCTTTCCAAAGGGAAATTCTTTTCAAGCATTTTCAAGGTGCATTTTCAAGCTTTTCCAGCATCTTCCAGCTGTTTGAAACGATACATTTCCCACATATATCTGTAAAAAATTATTAGGTCCTATTTCACTTCTTCATCACATTAATTCTGATATTACGGCTATAAACAACTAAATTATGTCTCATGATAGAATTCTACATAAGGGTGACAAATCAAAGGAAAACACAACAAAGTTTCATCTGTAACCTGCCTGTTCGTAGACTCTGCATTCTATACAACCTGCCAGAACTAATGTTAAACAATCACTCAAATAACTTCTATACTGATAACAATTTCAATAAAATAATTTATTTTTCCTTATCCTTCAAATATCATTTTTTAAAATTTTTTAGAATGCTAAAAGCAATTACACTCGCTCTGACTTACTTATTTCTTCCCCCAGAAAACAAACAACAAGACAAGACAACAAACTATTCAGTAAGAGAACACTTTACTCTATTATAATAGTAGGTAAAATATAATTTCAAACAATGTCCAGCACTTCACCAAGTGTTTTCAAGGATTAAGAACCCTGAAATTAAATGCATTTCCTATGCCCACGGATGGTGCAGATTGATAAACAGGCACGGCGCCAGCTCGTTTTCTCTACCGGGTCTAAGGTGGGGCTAGACCAATACATGGGGGTGCTAGGAAAACTGTTGATTTTCATGCAGTACCACACACAGATTTAATCTGTATGGTGTCTGTACTTCAAATCTCTGCAGCCATAAAACTGAGTGAGCTAGCAGACTACACTCTAAAGCCCTACTGCAAACTTACAGGGTGAAATATGATTTCATTCTAACATAACCATCATTCCTATCAAACATATGCGTATACATGCTGTCGCAATATTTCCTTTTTAAAACCCAAGTGAGCAAAAATATCACTGAAAGGGTGACAAAAAGTACTGACACTTTTAAGGTGTTTTGCCACCAGAAGCACTTAAGTGTTCGATATAGTTTCCCTCAAGACAGATAACCTTTAACACTGCCCGGATACAGCTCCCCTGGCACATTTTACACACACATACACACACACACACACACTCACACTCACACAAACACACACACAAACAGTCCATGTTTAGAAATGTTACAAAATAGTGTAGCTATCCTCAGTGGGAGACAAACCTGTGGCATGCAAAAAGTCCAATAAAGATTTAGGTCACAATTTAAAAATGCACTAAGGTCATCTGCCTTGGTGTTCAGCTTTTTGCTAGCTACAGAAGAGACTCTGCAAATGGTTTGAAGGGAGTAATGAAAAATTATTCACTGATGCTCTCAAAAATCATTTAAAGAGCAACTGAATGTTAATGCTAAAATGAATGTCATGATTAAACAGTGCTAGTGGCACTTAACTTGACTATTAACTTTTCGGCTATTGAAATCTTCGAAAGAAAAAAAAAGTTATTTCTTCATTATTTGTTGGGTGAGTGGGTTTTGAAACTGCAATGAAAAACAGTAAAGAAGCATCAGGCTAAACTGGTTAGTGAAGAGAAGGCATTATACTCAAACTGCGGGGTCATTGAGATCAGTTTGGATAAATACACACTGAGAGAGCCTCGCCTGGAAAGTGGCAAACAGGTGGCAAACATTGTAAACCTTTGGAATAAATCATTTACGACCACAGTAAAGTCTGCAAGAGAAAAAAAATGCTTTACTAAAAAAAACAAAAAAAACAACTACATTGTTGGAGCAAACACACAAACAAAGTGCAACCACCCACATCTAGACCAGTGGGGTTTCAAGTATTTCTCAGTGTGTGTGTTGTGTGTGTGTGTGTGTTTGTCCACTGTGCTGCTGTTGATCCGTAAATTGGTGCCAGATTGGTGTCAAGGCAGCCATATTTTTACTAGATTGGCTAGTCATCGCTTGTCAGGCAAGCCAGCAGTCTGCCCTGTGCAACAAGCTGACAAGCATATATCAGACATGTCACACAGACGCACTAATTTATTGAAGTGCGCATGCACACTCCTGCAAGCCCAAGCACACACAGAAAGAAAGAAATAGATACTCATTGTATAGCAGAGTAGCTGTGTGCATACAGAGAGAAAAAATTAAGAGGTGTCTCCAGGTATGGAGCTGTTTCTTCTCTCTGTATGTTTCTGTCTCTGCTCTGTTTGTGTTGTTTACACCCTCAGGAACAGCGTCCCAGTTTTTTTTTTTTTCCTTTTCTTTTGAAAGGGGAAGTGCATGTCCTCTCCTTGTAGATTCACTTGTCGGTGACTCTACTCGCTACTTTGCACTTAAACATGTTCCTCATCTCTGCTCTTAATTCTGGCGAGCATTCAGTTGTACGAATAGATTGCAGCGGGTGAGACGAGAGCAGCTCATGTCCTTAGTTGTCTCTACATTTTGGGTCATAACAAATTGATTTTAACATTCAGTGCATTGGCCTTCTTAATCATTTTAGTAATGGTGTTTTATTTTTTGTGGCAGAGGTGGCATTGCTGCTGTTTTTGTTGTTTATCGAGCTTCAGGGGCTACTTTGACTCTTGTTACTGTTGTTAAGGGAGAAATGGAGGCCCCAGACAAAGACTTCAAGGACAAGGCTGGAATATATTCTAGATATTTCTAATTGTTATTGAGCCCCATAAAAGACCAAAAACAATGAATTTATTCCACAATACCACTTTACAATAAGACCACCATTATAAATGAAATCAGTGTTTATAATGTGACATATCCAGCATTGTATCTGTTGGGTTGCAAATGGCCCTGCCTGTAAAGACAAACCCACATTTTATCACAGGATCATCTGATGGGTCAGGAATGTCCTACTCTCCTTAACTACTATGAAATCATTTTTCATAGTTATTTTTGGGGTTTTAGCAATTCTACCTATTGTATTTTCCGAGGCAGGAGCTGTCCTTGCAACAGAATTTTAGCAGTGTAACTACAAATAATTCCTTCGTCTGGCTGACAGATACTGCTCTATTTTCATAGAAGCAGAGGCAGAGAAAACACAGGTGCAATACCATTTTAGTCAGGCACACCTGCATTTTTTGCCCTTTCATCTTTTTGCCAATTTTGTGACTCTGAACTGACACAACCACTCACCACTGACACTTGCACTGAGTGGGTGGAATAGCACAGCAGAGGTTGTGTTTATGCAGATAAAATGCAGTGTGGTGCACTATGGTACCAGTTTTGGCATGAAATTGTGTCTGAGAATGAATACAAGCACACACAAATTTTCATGGTTTAAGTGATAACAGAGTCTGTCGGAGGAAAATGGAGCCTGGATGATCCAGTGGGTGAATAGTTTGCCAGGGGTTTCAGTTGAATTCTTTAGGAATTATGCACATGATTATTTGGGAATTATGTACACAACAGAGCCATGTTATTACCCCATAACTTTATTGTACTGTAACAGGTGTGTTCTGGACCCAAATGCAGCAGACAGTACAAAGAGGTGAGTCGGTAATGACCTTTAATTTTACCGTAGGCAAACACCGTAAACAGCAAGCAAACAAAATGACAGTTCAGTTCACTTAAAGAGTCTCTTACTAGCTGTGGCAGGGCACGGCCCGGAATCTCGAGGCGTGTGAGCTGAATGCACAGGTAAGTTTACAGTCGGAGTGAACACACCAGTAGAGAACAGATGGAAGGAGAGTCAGAGCCGGGCGAGAAGTTGGGGAACCAGCGAAGTAGGAGAATTGTCCACTCACAAGATGGTGGAGGTACTAGCGGTGAGGTATGTAGATACTGGCCACAGGGAAACACAGGCAGGCAAACAAGGTAACTCACTCTGTTAATGTCGTGAACAAGAAATGCTCTTCAGACGCAGAGGGAGAACTCATGGTCAGGAATGGAAGGCTGAGGTGTTTTCCGGGATTCAGACAAGAGAGGAGAGTCTGAGGCAACCAGAGTCAGGAAAAGGGGATCAGTCTGGGAATGAATGCTGGAGAGTCTTCCATGGAGAAAGCAAAGAACAATCTGGCAACAAGTTAGTGAACTGGAAGGGCTTATACACTGGGTTGATTTCTGATGAGCTCGGGCTGTGAGACCAGGTGAGTGGAGTAGGGTCATGAGGTGGGAGTGGCTGGAAGGTGGAGTGAGGCAGAGGCGGGGTGAGTGGAAAAATACTGGGAGAGCAGAGGGGCTGAGATGCAGATTGTGACGTGGACATGTACAGTTGTTTATATACAGAGATTTGCAATTTAGTGTTGCGTATGTAAATGTAAATGTATAACTGTCATTGCTATTGCTTGCGCCCATCTGTGTGCCCTTGGGTGTGTTGGTCTTAAAATGTGGTGCGGTCAGGCACATTGTTGGCACATTGCTATCATGTGGCAGCAGAAAGTGATTGTGCCATTGTCCAACGAAACTTGGTCTTAAATTAATGGCTCAGTATTTTCCTGTTATTTAAAAGGTGCATTATTCAGATAGTAAGATGCACTTATATAAATGGGTTGGCAATGCAGTAACACTGTGCTTGTTACACACAGTGACGCACAGGAGTTCATATCAGTCCATTTGCTTATATGCAGTCATGTGGAATTGTTGATGGGCAGACGACTGGGAGATGGCGGGCACAGAGAGTACACCAGCCAAGGGCCACATGCCTGTCCCTCGGCGAACATGAATGCCTCTGTAAACTTTGCTAATCCCACCAGGCTGTGGAAGACATCTGAAATCTTTTGTCAGATGATTTTGAGACTAAAGCCAGCTGTTCATATGCACTCTCCGTTGCTGTCAAAGTCACTGTTGCATGCATTTCCTTGCAAGTGGGTCATTCCAGCATCCCCTGAGTTCTTGCATGAGCTGATCCATCCATCCTCAGCAGAAAAAAAAACCAAAAACGTTTGCTTCTCCAACTTGCCGAATGCACCATTGAAATAGCAATGCACCAGTTAAAGGTATACCTGGTTTTTATAGGGAATTGGAGATGCCCAAAACACACCTATGGTTACTTAAGAGAATAAATTCAACCCCTTTGCAACTTACATTGCACCCAAATTATGCACCCTTAACTAGTAAGTGTTGGACATGCCCTAAACACACTGACAACGAGGCACTATGTGCTCTAGAAAGTTTAAACAGGGCCCATTGTATCTTCCCCATGGCGGTGATAATTGTATGTTAATTTCATCAGTGAAGAGTGTTTAAACATGCCCAACAACAATTCCACACTGATTATAACTATGCAGTGCAATTACTACAAACATGAGAGTTATTCCTGGGTTTCATCCTGACCTCCACTGACTGTTCATGTTCACTGTTCATGATCAGCCCCTTAACCACCAGAGTGCCCCAGTGGTCAAGAAGTTAGAGTATCTATAGTGGTATTGAATAGTAGAAAAAAACTAAAAAAATCTAAACCTGTACAGTGTGCATTAAACAACAAAAAATGTAAATAAATGATATGTAATTTAGAAATTACAGTTTGCAAATGTGCTGGTATGATCTTTTAATGCAAAAAAACTCTATTCTCTATCTATTACCAGACTTAGGAGGCCAGGTTTATAAATAAACTGAGCCAGATTATAGATGTCTGTGTTTCTTAGAGGCATGTCAGAGGTCATCTTGGATGGTGATTCTGTGAAACAGCCACAGTGAGGTTTTCATTCTCTGGCAGAGGTTGTAGTGCAGTGCATAATCTGGGTGCTAGAGGATTACATAAGTAGACATAACTATTACTGCTGGCATTATGAACAGATAACCAGGTTATATCACAAAGTTACTACCACATGTGCGATGACGGATGCATGTAAGCCGGATGTTGGAACTGCAGTGTAGTAAATTTGAAGTCCTGAATAGCTAGATCTAAAAATCCAGATTAAAGCTATGATTTCTTCAAAGTGCCTGGTTTAATACATAATAGGATTGAGGGATTTGGTTCCAGGGAGTCCTGCTTTTAGTATTTTGGAAATGTGACTGTAGAGAGGCCATTTCACAGTGTTCGTCTCTTCTGAAACCTTGCTGACAAGCAGCCAGTGCACTCAGTCCAAGTGTCTGTGCATGCGGGGAAGACAGTCAAGGATTCCCCAACAGTCTGCCTCACTCTGAGGATAAAATGTGGCATGGCTGCAGCTGGAAGGCTGATTGATTCAACCAGTCAGGCAGAAAGGAATCACAAAACCAACCGGCCTGTCCATCAGCTGGGATATTTGTCTGGGGAATACTATCTAGAATATGTAGTCAATACTTTACCAGCGGCTGATCAAAATCCTGCTGTTCTGTCTGAGGCTCGTATGCATTTTTCCAACACATGTAATTGGTCTCATAATCAAATGGACCAAACACAATTTAGTGGTGGAGGAATATGAATCAGTACCTCTCTATTTCTCTTATCATTTCAGCAACAAAAGTGTATATTCACAATTTTTAATCCATTTCTCATTTTAATATCACGCAGTGGAATTCCTAAAGATTCACCCATAGTGGCACTGTGCAGTTTTTCACAATCAATCAATTTGTTCAAACTGACTTTTCTATTAAATGTTAACTGTGACTTCATAACCCCCACATCTGACCATTGTAATAATTTCTCTGTCTTAGAGCCTAACCCTTACAGACAGGTCCAGATAGTTCAAAACACTGTTATCCCCCATGTGTCAGCTATTAAGGATTTTACATTTCTCTTCCTAACAAACAATATATTGATTGTAATTTTTTGTTTTTTTCCTCCATACTTGACAAGTTTTAAGGTTTTAAACCCCCCCTGTCTTTTGAACACTCTGAAATCTTGACATGCATCTTTGTCATTGCAAGGCATAAGACAAATTTCCTCAGGAGAAACAACCTTCTACTGTGCTCTTTTTCTCTGGAGTAAACTTTTAGCTGCTGGTTCTCTTGAAATCTTTATGGGTGGCCCCCAACACAGGAACTGACTTAAAGCCACAACTATTATCAACCGCCTCCACACTGAAGATTTTTAACACCGTCCACATGAATACTATGTCCCTATAATCCTGCCAGATGCAAGAAAAAAAAATCCTCCTCACCTCCTAAACAAACTAACCACAAGGTGATGATCGATCAACAGCTCTTGTTTGTCTTCATCTGTCTGACACATAGATAATGAGATCTGAGGATGGGATAACAAAATCAATCATCTTTCTGTGACCTAAGGTGTTCTGTCATCAGATACAATGAATAATCTAATTCTTGAACATGGTCTCTATTATGGACAAGCCACGATGACAAGCCCAGTAAGACTGTTTATTCCAATCATTCCTTGCAGATGTTTCCAGTTCCTGTGCACCGCCCTTTCAACAAACTCACCCATTATTCCAAAAGACCAGATTTCTTAGAAGTGCTCTTTGGTGTGCAGGCACAAACAAAATGTGCAGTTGCATAGGACCAAACCTTCTCATTTCTCTGGGGAAAACTAATACAGCGTATTAGCATCCCTGCACTCGCCTGGTGCCTCTGGAAAAGAAGAACATCCAGACCCCATCCATTAACCAGGGGTTAATCTCATTTTATTCTATTGTGTAATGCCTTTGAGATCGGTGCATTGATGTATTAATACCTCTATTAATATTAATATCTATGAATCAGCACTGGCACATACAAGTGAGAAACAAAGCCTCTGATTTGGTTGACACTCGACCTGAGGCATCATGGGATTGCCAGTGAATGGGTAACAACATGCTATTAACAACAACAGTTTTCAACATGGAAAGATTATCACAGAAGACATTCAGTGTCGGATTTACAATATAGCTTATTTAACCACATCTCCAAAAAGATGCTGCAGTTCAAGGCTGGATTACAAAGTTTATGAAAGAGATACAATC
The DNA here is from genome assembly GCA_027495735.1 of Lutjanus campechanus. Classification (NCBI taxonomy): domain Eukaryota; kingdom Metazoa; phylum Chordata; class Actinopteri; order Lutjaniformes; family Lutjanidae; genus Lutjanus; species Lutjanus campechanus. Next base: position 29,896 of record JAJHUR010127276.1, read on the forward strand.
GCACCAAAGTGGACGTTGTACGCTAGCAGCACAACCACTTGTTTGCTGCTTACTCTCCCTCACTTGCACAGGCCACACGTTATGCACATTCTTTATGGAGCTACACTACACTTATGACAGTGTCCTTCAATAAAGTCCATCCGCCATCCCTTGGGAATATGCTGCTTTTTCATTGCGGTAAAAAAAAT
>JAJHUR010127284.1:0-10840 GCA_027495735.1 Lutjanus campechanus
TTGACTACAAAAATACAGATTAAAGGCTTGGATATTAATTCAAATTGTACTCAGTACTCAATTATGATTTTAAAAGTAATTAAGTAGATTACATGATGAAATAAATACTTAAATACAAGTAAAAGTACAAGTACCCAAAAAACCTACTTAATTACAGTAATTTGAGTATTTGTTATTAGTTACTTCCACCCTGATTAAGGGGCTGCATCAACAGCCAGTATAAGATAAATTAGGATGTTTTTGAACTGTTTATCATGCAAAGCTGCTCTAGTGGAACCCCAGAATGAAAATATAGAGCTGGAAATGATAATAATAGGTCCTCTTTAGAAAGTAAATCACAGTTGCAGGTTCTGTCACTTTAAAGACAAAATCTTTGATAAATTAATCAAGAAAATAATCAAATCAAAAGTACAATAATGCATCTTCTGGCAATACAAAACAAACTAAACTTCAAGGACAAAGAGAGAAAAGAGAACAGGTACGATGCACAGCAGCAGCGGAACTGAGACGGAAACCAAACGAGCGGTTCCGGCAGTGACGAAACCCGGCTTGTTGCTCCCGATGTGGCTGTTGATCCAGGACTGATACTTGGACACTCGGGTGTAGACTCCGGGGATTTTGGGGAGAGCACAGCCTTCTCCAAAACTCACCACTCCAGCCTGGATCCACTTAGAGCCTGTTTTCCTCACCAACGGGCCGCCTGAATCCCCCTGCACAGATCAAACATGTCACAGTAACTGAGTACATTTACTCAAGTACTATACTGAAATACAATTTTGAGGTACTGAGTTTTTAAATTTCCTACTATTTAGTACAATTTAGAGGAAAATACTGTCCTTTTTACTGCAATACATTTATGCAATTTAGTTACTTTGCAGATTGAGATTTGAAATACAAGATGTTAGATGTTTTATTGTGGTTTCTGTCATTGTAGGTAGTTCTCATCACACTAATGTTTTGTCTTCAAGTGTTTATTTTTCTCATCAGTTTGGTTTTAATTAGTTATTTGATTATTTAAAAAGCGTGTTTCGTGTTATGATTGACAGCTGAGATCTGCTTGTGATAATACAGAAGTACTACCAGTAAAATTACTCGACATACAGACATGAGAGAGAATTGGACATCTCAGCAAGAAATTTACCAAAATTTCAAACTTCTTTTCAAGTGTTTCCCAGCAAGAAAAAAAACACCTGTTGCAGTTACCAGTTGGGTGAAAAGACTAACATAGAACCAGGGTATCAGCATAAACAGACTGGGGAAAATGAGAAACAGCTCTATTGATTAGTGATGGATGAATGTTTTTCAGACAGACTCACGTGGCAGGCGTCCTTTCCTCCCTGGGTCAGACCGGCACAGATCATGTTGTCTGTGATTCTGCCGTTGTAGGCGGAGTTACACTGAGTGTTGGACACGATGGGAACACTCACCTCCTGCAGCCTCCCTGGGTCAGGAAGGGGAACTAAGAAAGAAAAGATAAGTTATAGTTGAGTCTGTGTTTTCCTTCTGTTGAAAGCGTGTGTATCACAGTCTGATATATCTTCTTCCTCTGTGTCATAAAGCTCCTTAAAAACACTCACTGTGAGATCAAGAAACATCATTTCAGATTGTGTGTTCAGTGTGTTGCCATGGTGATGCTGATTTCACAGAGATTTCAGCTGAGGTGCACCCCTTTTATTTCTGTTTTTATCTTACAGAGTCCATTTACTTCAGCAGACACATGTTTGCGACCAGCACAAATCTTCCTTCCTCGCTTGCAGCATTCACACCCAATAAATTCTCACCGTTGATGTGGATTCTTCCCCATCCGGTGACCCAGCAGGGGGTCCCGGCTTTGAAGACGCTGCCACCTGCCGCCAGACACACTGGTCTGATGTAATTGGTGAACTTAACGGGTGAGGACAGCTGCAACAGGGCTATGTCGTTGTTGTCCGTTTTGCCAGTATAGCTCGGATGTTTGATGATCTTGGCCACAGACCGGGACACTTCGTTGGGGTTTGGGTGTTGTTGGGTGTTGCGTCCGAGGTAAACGGTGAGACCGGGTGTGCTGGTGCTGAGAAACAGAAAAGATATGTGACAGATAATTCAACACTGCTGTGACTGTTATTATGTAAAGTGTCTTCAGGTGTGACTGTGTTTTTATTGTGCTTTGGTTTTGTGGCTTTATCTCGTGGAACAAAAACGATCTGAACTGACCTGAAACAGCTGTAACTGTAGGCTATAAGCATAAATGAAAACATAAGATGTTTTGACTTGGTTTTCTGACCCACCATCACTGCATTTTCTCTTTGTTGCTATACAGTCTCACTCTGTTTAGCCAAATGACGTGCTGAGTCACGTGACAAGATCGTAGCTCACCTGTCGAAACAGTGAGCAGCACTCAGGACCCACTACTGCAGTCAAGCCAGCCGGCAGTTACGTTTCCGCGGTCAAGCCAGCCGGCACTCAATTTGGCGTGCGCACGTATTCCAATGCTTACGGTAAAGGCATTAATGCGGTGCTGTAAGTTGACGGGGGGAGCAATAGGAAAATTAAAAAAAAACTCAAGTGTCCCAATACACCTGTACTATTGGACAGAGTACTTCTCGGACAACATGCGCCATTAATATCAAGTACTTTTACTGTGTACTTTTGTAGTAATCCTATGTCAAAGTCTCTCCTATCAACTGTAAATATGCCTCATTAGTCCAACTTTGATCTTTAATAAAAATCTTTTTTTCAATAAGTAGTCCAAGACAACTGTACCATTGGACAGAGTACTTCGTGGACAACATGTCCTATCAATATCAAGTACTTTTACTGTGTACTTTTGTAGTAATCCTATGTCAAAGTCTCCCATATCAACTGTAAATATGCTTCATTTGTCCAACTTTGATCTTTAATAAAAATCTTTTTTTCAATAAGTAGTCCAAGACAACTGTACGAATGGACAGAGTACTTCGTGGACAACATGTCCTATTAATACCAAGTACTTTTACTGTGTACTTTTGTAGTAATACTATGTCAAAGTCTCCCATATCAACTGTAAATATGCCTCATTTGTCCAACTTTGATCTTTAATAAAAATCTTTTTTTCAATAAGTAGTCCAAGACAACTGTACGAATGGACAGAGTACTTCGTGGACAACATGTCCTATCACTATCAAGTACTTTTACTGTGTACTTTTGTAGTAATCCTATGTCAAAGTCTCTCCTATCAACTGTAAATATGCTTCATTTGTCCAACTTTGATCTTTAATAAAAAAAAAAATTTCAATAAGTAGTCCAAGACAACTGTACCATTGGACAGAGTACTTCGTGGACAGCTGCTTCTGACATGACAGGTAGTGTACATAGATCGAAAAAACATCAGCAGAAGAGCATAAGTCCCGCAAACCAATAGCAACCGGCGATCACCATGGCCCAAAACACTTTGTGTATCTGAAATAAATAAATAAAAACAAGACAGCTGCTAGCAATCAACGCTGTTGATTAGGCTACTAAACACAATTAAAGGAAGGAAAGATTATTTAACCTATAATTCCGCTTCCTGTTCCCTTCTTTCCACAGCAAATAAATGATCTCCTCTTCAGAAGTGGCCTAGAGAAAAGCTTAATATTTAACCACTCCTTCTATATTTTTATTTTTTAAAATATATTTTTCAACACATCCCAACAACTCTGTTTGAACCCCTTCTACACACACTTTATATTTATACGTAGGCCTATATATATAAAATCTTAAAAGTTTTCAGTTACTGCTGAGCCCCCTCCCCCCTAACCCCACCACTAGTGGGGGAGGGGGGAGGGGACTACAATCCCCGCACCCCCCTTCCTACTGCAATCGGAAATTTCCTGTCAACCTGTAATTGCAAGAGCACCGAGCACCGATTTTGGACAGATTATCCAAAATTAACTCTTGCCACCAATTTCACAATATGACATTGTAAATTATCATTCCTAAATCATGACCCACCGTCAAGGGTAAGTATAGTAGCCTATTTATTAAGAAAGTTGGGGGATTACCGTCGACAAGGAGAGAATGGTAGATTATGCTAATTACTGTCACGTTAGAAATAACAATGAATTTGAAGGTCATAGTCACTCAAATTATTTTCGTAATATTTTTTGTCATAATATAGAAATTGATTTGGGCCCTTTAGTTTATAAAAAGGAGAATCCAACTGATTGTTTCTTAATAATGCTATTATAAGTGTATTCCACAGCTGTGGCCTATACCACTCCTCAACATTACACGAAATCGCCCAGAGGCATGCCACACGCAGCCATTAGTTATTATGTAATTGTGTAGGGTGTGTGTCCTACTCCACAATGCAATTATCTTAGATTTATTTCTCCAATTATTTACTTATGTAATTCTTTTGTAATCATTTTCTTTACAGATTGTTTTCTTTCTCAACTTTTGGGAAGGTAAGTAGTAAGACTATTGGCACTTGTACTGAATGCTTAAATAAATCCTAAAAGAAAACTTCATTGTCATTTCCCCTCATTATAGTCACGAAAATTGCTTAAAAGTGCAGAAGACATCATATCCTGCATCGAAAGTCTACAGGATAAGGCACATGCACCACTCTCAAGAGAAAGCACCTATCCTGATGGGAGTTTCTGGGGAATTGTTTGCAAGGAGTTAGGCATTTCAAATATCCTGTCCAATAGGACACGAATTAAAAATGCCTACCTTAAGCATCAGCAGGTAATCATGATTCACAGTATTTCATGATCAATATTTTATTTTTTCTGTAAATTAGAAGTTTGTTACTTTTGTAATTTAGACAGTTTTGCAGATTATAACTAAATGTAGCCTATACTATTTTTTATAGAATTTTCACTATTCACTCTACATACTGTGAATTTAACATTTTACCTTAATTTTGACCAAAGTTATCATGGGGTGGGCTGTGTTGATATTGCAGAGCCCTACTCCCACTAATCAAACAAAGCCAGTGGATGTACAACAAGAGACTGCGGAAGAAGCAGAAGGTGAAGCTGACTCAGGGCCAGCCATACCTCTCCCTGATACTGAGCCACCCACTGTGCATGACAGCCAGGAGGTAAAGTTACACCTGATTTACAAAGTTTTTTCATGTAAAAAAGAAAACATCATATGTAAGTGAGTATTGGGTTAAGTTGAATTGTTAAATGTGCATTGAAAGGAGAAGTGTTTTTTTTTTTCAGTTTTCCATTTTTGTGTTAAAACTCATAGTTTAAAAAAATATTTTTTCGATCCCCCAGCTCCTGTTGCTCCTGAAAAACCTTCATAGTATTCCCAATATTGCACATAACATAGGTAGAATGACTATTCTGAAGAGGTTGATCAGTCAAAACAGGAGGATGTCTTAAAATACAGGGGTTAAAATCAGGTTCTTTAGACATAAGTGAAATAGAGGATCAGTAAGGACAGTATTAGGAACAAAGAAACAACATTCTCTCTTGGGGAGAAATAAAGTGTTTTGGATTGAATTTAAGGCAAATCACAACAAGTTACTAAACACAACAAAGAAAACTACTGCAAATAGCAACTAACGCAGAAAAGACAAATGCATGAACTTCTATGTCTTCATATACAGCTTCTACAGATGCATGAGAAGAGGAAACCGAAAGTACAAAAATGCAATATTTTCAAGTATGCTGCTAAGGGACAGTAATCTCATTTAGCGGTTCATCCAGCAGCACAACTCATTCACTCATCCACTGGTCAACCAGCAGCTGCAGTGGCATTTCAATGGTGTCTATTCAATCTGCAATGAGCTGTGTCATTCACAGTTAAAGGTTGATGTTTTTCTGCTTTTATTGTTTTTCTGCTTTTGTTGCAGAGATAAGCTATTTCCAGTTGTCTTTTTTTATTGTTGTGTTGAGTAGCTTGTGAATTGCACTACAGGGTCACCTTCGGAATTTAGATGTATGAACTTCAGAGCATGTCAACCTTTTCAAGTGGTAACCCAGATAGAAATTATGACCCTGAATGCCATATATAAATCTTAACCAATGTTGTTTGGGGTTTGTGGGGATATTGCAGAGCCTAAGTCCCTCTCATCAATCAATGCAATTGAGGCCATTGGAGCCAGAGGAGTGTGCTGAAGAAGCGCAGGCTGACGCTACCAGCCAGGTGCTGATTCCAAGTGGCACAGAATTATCTACTGACAGCCAAGAGGTAATGTTAGACTAACTTCCTAGTTACTTTACTTGTATGGAAAGTATATTGTATATGGTAAAAAATGTATTTTTCATATGATCAAGTCCATATCTACAAAAGGCCCAAATGCAGTAAAACTAAAAATTGGTATATCGTCATGTAATTCTCCCATGGTGCACCGCATGTGTCAGCTTTGAAATAATAATACCACAGGACCTGCAGTATTGTATGAACAGTACAATTTATATTCACACTGTATTCACTTTCTTCTATGGTGTCACAGAATAGCTTGCGTACGCATAAAGATCCAAGGACACAGCCTGTTTCAAGCTAAAATGTCACTTTTATCTTATATTTCCTCACAGTCATACTTTAACATTAATATATTAACTTCAGACTGAGATAAGTTATTCTAAGAGATCAGACTCACAATAGCAGAATTTATTTTCTGAGGATAGCAATCGCGTCACTTTTGCTCCATAGGGTGTAGGTAGTCAAGACAAGCACGGCGCTGAGTGGGACTTACTGTATGTCTCTTTCTCTCTATCTATCTCTCTGTCTCTGTTGCTTCTACTGTAGCTCTCTCCAAACAGTGTTTGTCCCAGGGGCTTCATTTAACAGCAAAAAATACAAACAAAGTTTTAGTTTGCGTGTCTAGTCAGTTTGATAAGCCCCATTCCACTTTTGATGTTGTTCAGTGATTTAAACAAAAGGTGAACTCCAAAAGACACAATCATAATTTTGGATGCATTTGGGCATTTATCCTTTTTATTTTACACTGCAGTTGAAGTACATATTTAGAAATTCAATACTACTACTCTTTTTTTCAAATTGTTTGCAGAACACCAGCAGCAGTGGCAGTACCAAAGCACCAATAACGGCGGAAACGGGATTGTTCAAACACAAGCTGCCTGAAGGACCAAGTTTTTTTTTTATTCCACCCAATGATTGGCGCAAACTAAGATTGAGCCAAAGGAAACGGCACTTTAGTGGTTTGCAATGGACAAATGTGATATCCAAAGGTCTCAGAAGTGTCAATCCTTTCTGCAGCTTTGGGTTCAAGAGGCACGAAGTGCAATCCATTGGCTCCAGCAAGAACACCCCGCTGTTCACCTGCTCTGCATACTGCCGTTTTGACAACTGTAAGGTACAGGCATTCATTAGGGTGGACAGTGAATCGTCTCTAAAGGCTGCTGTCACATTCAAAGGGGGCATGGTCTGCCATAGTAGGCAGCAGTTAAAAAGGAGGCCCATCAGAGCTGATGCCAGAAAAGTGACAGCCGACACAGTGACTGCCAAACTCCCACGCACCATCCATTTGGAGAGTTTGAAGAAATTAGAGGAGACTGTCCTGCATTCGGGAAACAGAGATGATGTCCCTTCACCCTCTGTTTTAAAGACACTCACCTGGGAGCAGCGAAAACAAAACAGGCTGCATGACAATGAGATGATCAGTCTCCAACTGATGCATGAAGAGGAGAAGGGCACAGATGACCAGGTGATCCAAAAGATTATACTGCAGCCAAAGGGGGTTATGCTGTGGTCTAAGAAGTCAATTAATGTTTTTCATAAGAGGTCAATGCAAGACATTGTCTACTTAGATGCCACTGGCAGTATAATTAAAAAGGCAGAGGGGGAGAGCACACCTTTTTACATCTACGAGCTCGTCGTAAGAAATCCAATTAAAGGGTGCTCTCCTCTTCCAGTCGCCACCTTTGTGACCTGTGAACACACCACGGCATCTGTGTCCTATTTTCTTGGTTGCTTCATGACCGACTTCACCAAGGAGCATGGGCCAAAGGCTAGAAAAAGAGCCATCATGTACATCTGTGATGGCTCTGCAGTACTAATGCAAGCCATTGCAATAAACTTTTGCGGCCTTAGCCTTAATGAGCTCTTGGGGCAGTACTTTGAGATTGTGACTGGACAAGCAAAGGAGCACACAACTGCATTGCCTATCCTTCATAGGTGTCTTAGTCACATCATGAAGAATGCTAAGGATCTCTGCAGAAAACAGTGAGTGATGCCTTTAAGTGAATGTAATTTTGTTATTTTAACAAATATATAGCGGCATAAAGATTGTAATAACTTTGTATTGTTCCTCCTCACAGTGCTCCTGAACATTATCATTTCTGCATGCATGTCTTCGGGCTGATGACACAGGCTTCCACTATGAAGGACCTGGACGAAGTGCTGGTTAGTGCCACTGTGGTGCTGTCAAGCCCCTGCAGTGGTGAAAATGTTGAGAAACATTTTCAGAACCTGCAGGTGCTTCTGACAGCAGTTGCACAACCAGACACTGAGTACTTAGGTGATGCAGAGGAAGACATTGTGGTAGGTCATCATTTGGTGAAATTAAAAAATGAAACATGATATGTAGTTCCTTTGTGTTGCCCTTTGTTCTGTATGCTTGGATGATTTCCCTTTTGTTAGTATTGCCAACATAAAGGTATGAACTGTCCCTGATGAAAAGTAATTACTCTGGGAATTTGTAGTTACTGTAGTGCATGCAATTAAGAAAGGCACAATTGCATGTGCCACAGAAATATTGCATCTGCTAAAAAAAATCCCATGAATATTTCAAAAATAACATAATTGTGATTCTGTTGACTACAGAGTGATTTGAGCCCAACACCGTTTGATGAGCACTTCAAGACTGTCATCCACGAGACAACATTGGATGAAGCTGGCGAGCCAAATGTTTACTTCTGCCCCAACTTTGTCCCCAAGTTGCTGAAGCACTTTCTCCCACAGGCTGCTCTGTGGTCAGGGTTACTACTGGGTGAGTTAACTTTTTATTGTACACATACTGTATGTTTATTTTTTCATCATGTTTTTATTAATGTTACATGATCCTATGGCAGGGGACCTTGGGCGCCATGGAAGAGGTCCGGTCTATGAGAAGCTTTCTAAAAGATTCCAAAGAGTTGCCCAGTCATCAGCGCAGGTAAACTTAGTGATAGACATAAGCTAACCACTACTTTAAGCATGGCTATTATCCATACAGTTCGGCTCGATGTAACACCATATAACATATTAACATGGCGTTATATTAATTTCACTTATAATATTATTTAACAGAATTACACCAGAGACAATAAAACCCAGGGGATAATGGAGAAAAGCCAGTGGGACCTAAAAAAGGTTCGGTTTCAGCAGAAGAGGATGACAAGAATGGATGACTTTGTACATACGTACAAGGCCATGCACAGTGCACTCTTAAGAGAGTACCAAGACTCTCAGACAACAAAGCGCAAGGTATGATATAAAAACTTATAATGATCATAATTTGATTACAGTAACAGTCTCCATTCAAAACAATATTTATATTATATGCTTGGATCTGATGTTGTCTAACAAAAATAACCAAACAAATAACAAAAAATGAACATGAGAAAGTTTTGAAAATACATATCTCTTTATAATCAGACAGAGGAAATTCTTATTTCCCATTCTTATGAACTACACCCACTGCTCTTTTCATTAATCCAGACTCACAGGGTGGATGTGGAACGGTGGAAACAGAAGAAGCAGAGGAGGAGAGGTCTTTATGTTTCACCAATGACAAAGCCTTTCCATTTTAAAAAACATGAAGAGAAAAAGGTAAAGGAAAAACAATGTCAGTCTTGTCAATGTCTTCGGTGCTCTTTGTATTTTGTGTAATTCTCTGTATCACTTTGTTCCCAACATAAGTCTCCCCACAAGTCAACATCCACCATCCCTGATGCACAAGAACAGAAGCCATCACAGGTGAGTTTTCAAATAACAGTTAAGTGATGTAATATCAGTTAAGATGTTATGTGGAGTTAAAAGCCTCTCACACAAATAAAATGTATACGTATTCATCTGACTCTTTTGTTTAACACAATAATTTAGTGTATTAGATATGATGAATATCACTTTTTGAGTATGAGAGATTAAAGAAGCCTAAGCCTAATCCATATCATGTGTACAGTTGGATACAGGAGATAATGAAATGGCAAGGATGTCCGGTGACCAAACAATGGAAACGGATTCAGCAGCAGACAAAAACAAGCCAGTCAGGAGGTGGGCCATTGAACTGTCTGAAAACATGGACATATGTGTTTGGAAGGCAGATCTCACAACTTTCATTGCAGATGGAGTTGTTAATGCAGCCAATCAGAACTTGGACCACTGTGGTGGTCTAGCTCTTGCTTTAAGCACAGCTGCAGGGCCAGAGATCAAGATGGAATGTGATCTCCACATTTCCATGCATGGAACATTAAAACCCGGACAGGCCATTGTGACTACTGCCGGTAATCTACCATGTAAAAAGGTGATCCATGCAGTGGGCCCATGTTTAAACCCCAGGCCATCTCACAGTGCACTGACCAAGGCAAAGAAGACACTGACAGAAACAATATGGAACATCCTGCTAAAAGCAAGGGAAAACCAAATGAAGACTGTAGCCATTCCGGCTATCAGTTCTGGATTGTTCAGATTCCCTTTGCCACTTTGTGCTGATGTTATAGTGTCCACTGTGAAGGAATTCCATGAAAAAACAGCAGAAGGAAACCAACACATCATTGTTCACCTTGTGAATAATGATGAACCATCAGTCAAGGAGATGGAAAGAGCCTGCATTGAGATACTGACTCCAAATGCCAGCCAGAAAATGCCTCTAGATCCAGAAGGGCAGGTAAGAATCATTTTCCTAAATGACAGCACTACTTTCAAACTGTGTATACAT
>JAJHUR010127289.1:0-15779 GCA_027495735.1 Lutjanus campechanus
AGTGCGCGTTCTGAAAGTTTGGTGGTGCGACGCGGTACAATGTTTCTGTCGCTGTTTTCAGCACGGTCTGTTTTGAGCAGATGAAGAGGAGACACAGGAGAGGGAGGAGCGCTTGTTTTGTGTGACCGTGGCTGCAAGCGTTCAGCGAGAGCGGTGCAGGCAGAGGCAGGAGGAGAGAGAAAACGGAGGAAAGTTAAAACGGCACTTCATTGATGCCAAAAATTAAACATACAGTATGTGTGTCCTTATGAGATGTATCGATACACTAGAGCTGAATCGATTTTTGTCCGAATCACGTTCAGCTTTTTACAGATACAAGAACAATAAAGTTAGAGATTAAAAATTAGATTAACGCGATTAAAAAACATAACACGTTAAATATGACTGTAATTAATTAATCGCAATTAACGCGATAATTTGATTGACACCCCTAATATATATATATATATACATATACATATACATATATATATATATATATATATATATATATATATATATATATATATATATATATACATATATATATATATATATATATACACTGTATATATATAACCAGCTCTGTCAGAAACACACATACATATACAAATATGAAAGTAGATTATGTGCTCTGCTCTTTAAAAATAGCATCGCGATTCATTTTTCATCCCAACTGATTTCAGTTGTCACACATTTCTATCAATTTTTAACTATCTCACGATGCATCGTTACATCCCTAGCGTTTATTGATGTAACATAACTCTGATCACAGTTACTGCGTGTTGACAGCAGTCAGCTGAGTCCAGCTGATCAATACTCAAGTTTTGGTTTAGCCTAATTCTGAAGTTCTGACTGGATTTGGTCTATAAACCATGTGCACAGATTTGTAAACCAATAATACAGATTTACACATGTCTCTGAGCCCAGAAGGGGTCTGTTGCTTTTAAATCAGTCACTCTTCCTCCAGAGTCACTGAACTGTTTTAAGTGTTTAAGTAACTAGTTATAGTATTCGATTACTTTTTTGTTATAACAAGTAATATAAAGCGTTAGTTTTGCTATTCAAGTTCTTACTTATTTAGTTACATTTCACATAAGCAGTAAACCTTTGTCACAGCAGATTGTAATAAATAAATCATAAAATGACCACAATGCGTCATAAGTGATCAAGGAAACATGTTAAGTTGAAATTCTCATTTCACTTCATGCTGCAGCTACCGTGTTTGAAAGTTCCATTCTGGATAGGAAAAACTGTTTTGTATGACTGTTTCACTTTAATCAGAGTTCAAATTAATGCTGAATTTCCATCAAATGAGTAAGTGTCTGTTTATGAATTGTAAGAAATCATTAATAATCTTGCAGAAGGCGTAGATATTTACAACTGTTAAATTGAGCAAAATGTTAATGGAGTTTGGCAGCAGTGAGACAGACAGCCACTTAACTGATCGTCCAGAGTGTGTTATTTCAGAGCAGTGAGCTTTTGTTTTTAAAATAAGTTTACACTGACAGACAACTGACAGTTATAAACAGCTGATCAACTTACAGTGGGGGACTTGTCCTCACTTGTTGTCAATTTATGAGGTTGCGCGCATTCTGCGTTCCAGTGGAGCTCCTGCAGCCTGCCTGTTTCTGCTGTGTCTGGGGAAGAGTGGGCGGTGGAAGCAACTCGCATCAACCATAGATTAAAAAGGATTGCAACCCATTTAATATACAGTTTATGACTCCAACTTGCTATTTGGGCTGCTGTACTCATTTTTGCATGCGGAATGCAGTGGGCACTTTTAAAGTGAGCAGTTAAGGATAATGAATTAATGAGTTCTTGAGTTGCTGCCTTGAAAACAGCCTGCCTTGTTCCCGCCATCCCCAGCTACTCTCTGGAGGAAATTCCTGAAAATTATTACAAGCACCTGAGACCTCAAAATGGTCAACGGGTGGGCACAACAAGTGGTTAGATTTTTCCTCCTAACAGTTTGACAGTTTAGTTGTGTGGGTGTGGTACTGTCGTTCTTTTTCAGGGTTTTTAAAAGGAAACTCCCACTCAGCCGTTAGCAAAAAGCAGGTTGCAGTGCTGCTTTGGGACATGACAATTCACCCATGCATCTGATGGATCGGGCTTGAATGTGCATTGATCTAGACGACTGAATGTGACTCCGAAAAACATCAGTGCAGCACTAGCGTATCGAGGAACTGCCGCTGTAACTTTCCTCTCTCCCTTTTCCTCTGCCTGCACCAGTCTGGCTGGACGCCTGTTGCCCCCTGCTGGCCAGGAATGTTAATTTATGCACAGATTAACTCTTTCCAAGATTTATTGATAAGGCCTCTTACGAGTCATTTTTAAAAAGTGGGTCCAGAAAAAAATGTTTGCGAGATGATTGAAAATGGGGAAAAAATAGCCCCTCATAATTTGCTAAAGCCCAAGGTGACCAAGGTGCCTGTATTATCCACTGAACAGCCAGAAGTGTACAATCATGAAAAACAGGAAAAGATTGCTATTTTTGCTAGATTTTTTAATGCATTCAGAGACATCTTGTCTTATGTCCAGCAGTTAAACATTTTATTGGAAAAATATTTGCCTGTTCATGCATTCGGGATTTTAGATGTAACATTAAGAATTTCATCATTGAACTTTTTGGTGTTGAATCCATATCAGACACAAATCAAAGCATGAAAATGTGAAATGTCTGAAGGGGGGTCTTAAGATTTTGGATCAAATTGAATCAATAATAAGAAATAAATACTAAATAGGTCTGATTATAATGGATGATTGTATTAAAAATGCTGTTATGATGAGTTTAATATCTTATTAACTTGGGACAACAAACTTCTTTCTCATGATGATGATGGATAATCCTGAGAAAAGAAAAGATAAAATAAGTTAGCTGTTTTAATGCTGTGTTTGCAGCTCAAACTACAAAAAAATAGAGTGGGCAAAGGCCTAAAGTAGTTAACTGGTACAGTCAGCTGATAACAGCCTTCCGTATGTTTTCACTTCAGTCTTAACCTTCATCTCCCTTTCACATTGGGCCATATCAGTGTGCTGGGTTTGCACAAGTAGATGTGTGTTTTGGATAAACCACCTACAGTGTAGGGACGTCACGACACCAGAAATCTAGTAGTTGATACCAATATCTGTGGACTTTCATGATTCTCAATACCCAGCTGATACCATGATTACAAAAACAAACACAACAATAAAATTTAGCCGTTATTGTTTTTCTTTGGCACCTGAAAAAAACTCCTCTGAGATTCTGGGTCAGAAGAGTGAGGGTGAGATTTACTATGCATGACTTAGAACACTGTCAGGTGAGCATGTTGTCTATGTCGGAAAATTAATGGAGTATAAAAGTGACCTATGCTGTGGAATTTTGAATACAAGTTACACTCAGAGTGAAAGTAATAGTTTAAATTCACTGTCATAGTGACAGACAAAATGTCCCTGTCTACCACAGTACATTGCTTAGCTTCCTAGACAGGTGAGCCTTTTCCACTGGCGCTTTTGGCTGCACCAAGCTAAACTGTACCGTGCCGAATTAAAGTTCCATTATCACTTTCAGTGCACCGAGTTGCGTGTGAGGTGAACCTACTCTGGAGTGGGGCTAAAGTGAGCCCGGCCTGCCTCCAAGTGGGCTGCAGTGACGTCTCGCCTGCTGCGGCCAACCCGTGACAAGCCTTCTTTTTTCCCCTCAAACAAGCAAATGTTGTGATACTGAGCTCGTGTGTGCAGGAGAGCAGAGAGGCAGACATTTCGTGAAGTCTCTTTATTTTCAGCTCTCAGTAGTTATGTAGCTTCTAACAGAATCTGTATGTTTAGAAATTTAGTTTGTCTCCTGTGTCGCTGTTTGAACTTTCGAGTATCTGCTTTATTTTACCTTTTCATATTCGCTTTCAGCTGTGTCAGAGTCATGTTAACTTGCTGATGAAACTGCTGAATGAAAACATTTCCTGTTTGTGCTGCTTCATAATAAAAGCATTTCAATAACGAAACAACACAGGACTTTAATTGAAGAATTTAAGGAATCAGTATGTTTCTCACAGAGACGTACATGAACGGGTTATCCACTGCTATACAGCCCCTTGACTCGAGCCTCCTCAAGCTCATCTTCAGTTAAAAGACACACCTTCAAATAGGTAGCCCTATTGTAATAGAAATGCAAACCCCTGCTGTGCTGGGCTGACGTGCTGAGTCAAACCGAGTTGAGTCTCTGTGTATGGAAAAGGGCCAAGGGACTCCCGCTGCTTCTCCAAACTGGGACATCTACTGTAGGTAATACACTGACTATGGAGGGGTACTTCATAAAACCCCATATCAAATAATCCAAACTGTCCCTTTAATAAGCTGAGAATATATAGCAAGCTGCTGGCATAACCTCTCTCAATCGTTTGGATCAGTAACTAGGACCTCTGTTTTGTCCTGGTTTAATTTTAGGTGATGCATAAATTAATGTCAGAGATATTCAGAAATCATTAAATAACCTTGTTCATCTCAAGAAACTGATATTTATCAGAAATGTTTGAATGTAGTACTTCAGCTCAGCATCACTAGATGGAGCTGTTGCTTCAGCTGATTGTTGGTGGTGGGCTCACAGATTGTATCAGTCTGGGATCCTCATTCATCATTTCCTGACCCTGCTGTCATCAGAAGCTTATAACACTTAAAAGACTACCTAAGTCATGTTTTTATTTTGTATCATTGCTGTTAAATTAGTTTTATGGCTTTAGAATGAGCTGTTGTGACCTTAATGTCAATGAAAGCTTGTTTGCAAATGCACATTCCAAGGTTCAGTCTCTGCTTAAAGACACACATTCAGGCTGCAAACATTCTGTTATCAACATGCAGCATCATTTGATTTTAGTCTCTAGAGTTTTACCTGCTGGACACATTATGGTCACGTCACACTGGTCACATTATGCCACTGCTACTTGCTGTATGTAAGCGATGCAAATGCATCTTGTAACCTTTACTGCAAACACTTAAACTCAAAAACAATTAAACTCAAAGCTGTAGTTACATATTATGTACATGTATAGTGGTTGAATATCATTGAGAAACTGTGTTTATTCCATTTTAGTCATATTGAGTTTGCCAGAACAAAACCCCCACAAACTGTTATTTTAGATAGATGCAGCCTTATAAGTTGTCAGTGTGTTTTTCTTTTTCTTTTAACAGCTAAAATTTTGTATTTTTACTAATAAAGTATCAAATTATTATGTGAAAGCATTTGAATGATCAGTTGAATCTGCAGCTCCCCTCAGCTTCGGTCTGTAACTTTACTGTTTTGGTTCTCTCATACTGCTCTCAGGGTAGTTTTCAGCCACACAGGAAAAGCTCAGAAAACCCACCAGCGCTGCCCACTAAACATCAGTGATTTAAGTAAAGAACCAAAGTTGACTCACATTTTGTCAGTTGAATTACTGCACTTTATTTTTGCTGTACTGCCCGGCAAGATGTAAACTTTACAGAGACATTAGTCGCAGAACTAGGGCTGCAAGTAACAATTATTTTCATTGTCGATTAATTGGTTGATTATTTTCATGCTTGTTTGCTTATAAAATGTCAGAAAATGGTGAAAAATGTTGATCAATGTTTCCCAAAGTGGATCTGATGTCCTCAAATGTCTTGTTTTGTCCACAACACAAAGATATTCAGTTTACTGCCATAAAAGAGTAAATAAACCCCCAAATATTCACAATTAAGAAGCAGGAATCAGATAATTTTGACTTTTTTGTCCTAAAAATTACTCAAACTGATTAAGCGATTATCAGAATAGTCTGTGATTAATTTAATATCAATCAATAATCGACTAATCATTGCAGCTCTACACAGAACTAACTATGGAAGGGTAATGGAAATGGGGAGCAGCACAATGCTGGACTGCATGAAGCAATGCAAATCTCTTGGCTGCACTGTTGAGCAAGTTACCTGAAACTGTAATAAGCTATTTTTAATTATTGCTCATTTTAAAAGTAACAATATTACTTTACTTATTACTTAGTGTCAAAAAGAATTAGTCGCATTACCCAATTTAATATTATATTACTTTTGTACTTTGTTGGCAGCCTTGCTGTGCTCCAAAGTTGGCTGTGGTTGAAACAAAAGTCTACCTCTTAGTAATGCACAGACTGCAGTTACAACCGTGGACACTGCAGTTGATCAAAATTAACATTCTAATTGATAATGGATGCATATCCTCAGAGAGAGACTGAGGCTGTGCGCGCCTTAACACACGACAAGACAGCAGCAATAATTGTTTTCTCTATAGAGTCTGTACTGTCAAGTTTATAACCAGTTTTTAGTTGAACGCAGCTTCTTAAATCAGTAAAGTCAGTTGTTAAAGAAAACACTCAGACATCAATTCAGCGCACAATAAATAAATCACCTAGACAGCACACACTGTTTGACATCAATGAAAAGGTATTATAGTATCAGAGATGGGTAGAGGTGTGGTTGCAGGTCTCTAAAGTGGAGAAAATAATATGTTCGGGTGGGTGGTGAGTGGGTGATTTATGCAGACAAGCGGGCTCAGATGAATTAAGGAAATTATTAAACTTGGTTGATACTGTTTTTAAACCATTTCTGAATCAACAGTCTTTTGTCTTAAACTTGGTATTTCAGTAGTCCCACATGTAATATGTATGTGGACAGAAGTTGTGGTTATAGGCTAATCGTGTCTGTTCATACACAAATGCACACATTTTGAACAGTCTGTGGATACTTACACACAATGACACACAATTATTACACAGTCACACTTAAGCTCTCTCGTCTGTCAAACACATACACACACACACACACACACACACACACACACACTCATATAATATATGTACACAAACGACCATCTGTTCCTGTTGAAGACAGGCCGGGATAGGACAGAGAGAAATGTGTGTATTTGTGTGTGTGATTGCTGGATGACCAGTAGTGATTAATAACAGGTTTCTTTACAATAATATGCAAACAATTGATTTCCTGGGCCTTCCCCCTACCACTGTACTGTTGGCTCTCAGTTCGTGTTGGCCCAGATGCTTCAAAGCTTCCACTGTGGCATGGTAATCAACATCCAAATCAGTATTCAAATGCTGTGGGTTTTTGTTTGTTTTGTTTTTTAGCGAAAGAGGAAAACAACTGATAAAAAGAGAGACATGAAATGGAAAAACCATCCTTGCAAATACAAATGTGGTTCCGCAACTAACGGAAGATCTGTGATAAGTGTGAGTTCAGTCCTCCCTGTGTACTCACAACTGCTCAACACCTGCTTGAGAATTTGGAGGCAGGGATGGAATGTAACTCAGACAGAGTTACAATGCTGCAGATGGACATTTTGTATGCAAAGTGACACATGAGCAAATTATTTCTATTTTATGTTCTGACAGCTCTCTATTTTCCCATCTTTCCCCTCCTGTCCTACCCCCCTCGTCTTCTGTTCCGTCACTTCCCCTGTTTCCTCACTCGTTTGTCTCTCTCAGGTCAATTTACGATGACCAGCCCAACGCCCACAAGCGCTTCATGGAAAAGTTGGATGCCCGGATAAGGAACCATGACCGTGAGATTGAGAAGATGTGCAATTTCCATCACCAAGGCTTTGTAGACGCCATCACAGAGCTCCTCAAAGTCCGTGCAGATGCAGAGAAACTGATGGTAAGAGACATTACTGTCAATGGGACTACAGGCCTGAGGAAGCCAAAGCAGGACAACTTGGTTTGCAACCCAAATTGGCTGCCACATCTCAAAATATAGCTCCATCCAACCACGAACTAGATTAAGAGAAACAAATGAAGCATGGGTTTTATCATCTCATCTAGTAGAGTGGGTACTATAGAGAGACAAGTTATTCTGAACTACATCACTACAGGGATAGTTGTCATAGAAAAATTCACTTTGCTAACTTTTCTCCCCGTAATATTTGCTGTCATTTGCCTTGTGTAAGAGAATGAGGATGGTAGGACTGGGCAATATACTGACTGTGATGTGCGTCTAGATATCATGATAGATATAGGATATCTTTGTATAGTGATATGACATAAGTATAGTTTTTTCCTGGTTTTGAACACTGCACAACAGTAACATGATTTCTGAACTTACCAGACTAGCTGTTCCATTATTTGCCTTTACCCGTTTAGTCATTACCTCCACATTACATGATTATTTATCAAAAAATATCATTGGGCTAATATTTTGTGAAAACGCCAATAGTCAGCATTAAAATATTGTTGCAATATCAAGGTATTTGGTCAAAAATATTGTGATATTTACTTATTTTTTCACCTTAGCCACCTCCACCCCTTGGAGTACACAACATGTCATCAGTCACAACCTACATGATCAATATTATGAAACTCCACTATCGTGATAGGTTTTTCAGCTATATCGCCCAGGCCTAGATGGTTGCGCTATGCACAACTGGAGTTACATCCAATATTTTGCCGTGTCTCCTGACCGACTATGAGACAGCTGCTGTGCAATCTGACTCTTTGTGGTCATTCATTCATTGAGAGAAGTGTTCACAGTTTTTCTGAAAAAAAGAAGATAAATGAGTCTTTTTTCAACCTGTTTCACATTGTCTTCACTATCAACAATCTCAACCAGAATAAGAAGTCTGTCAGGGAAATCACAAGGAGCCAGTCAGGTGTTGTGGTCCACATGTGGTATCTGTGTAGCTACTGTTGGCTTGACATGGTCTGTCAGTTATGCAGAGGCGCACGCTGTATCCATGTAACATTTTACAATAGTTGTTGCTCTTAAGGCCAGGCACACTCTGATCAGCCACAACATTAAAACCACTGACAGATAAAGTCACTAACATTGATGACCTTTTTTTCAAACTGATGTGTTGGAAGCAGGAAAAATGGGGGGCATAACGATCTGAGTGACTCTGACAAGGGCCAGATTGTGATGGCTAGACCAATGGTTCTCAACCTGGAGGTTGTGAGGTAGTCTCTTGGAGTCACCAGATGGTTGTGGAGAATAAAATAAAATAATTTATTGTGGTCAACAGCATGTAATGAGAGTTTTTCTGGGAATTGCAATATGAAAAGGTTGAGAGCCACTGGGCTAGACGACGGGATCAGAGCACCTCCAAAACTGCTGGTCTTGTGGGGTGTTCCTGGCATGCAGTGGCTAGTATCTCCCAAAAATGGTCCAAGGAAGGACAACTGATAAACCAGCAGGCAAGGCTTATTGATGTGCATGGTGAGTGAAGCTTAGCCTGTCTGGTCCAGTCCCACAGAGCTACTGTAGCACAGATTGGCTGCTATGGTAGATAGGTGTCAGAACACACAGTGCATCACAGCTTGCTGTATATGTATTTCCTACAATGGACACATGAGCGTCAGAACTTGACTACGGAGCAATGGAAGAAGGAGACAAGGGCCGTTTCTCAATACCAAGTTCGCCAAGTTCGGACTCATGTACTTGCCAGTTCGGATTTAGCAAGTTTGATCTGGGAGTACAGTCTCTCGAGGACAGGAGGATGCAGGACGGTCATTCTGCAATTGGAATGGTAATGTACTCGATGACGTCACCGACGTCCGTTAACAGGACTGCACATCTCCGAAAACGTCGGAGCAAATTTTAAACTACGTGCTATTGTGATGAATTGACCACAGATTGCAGAAGTTACAGAAGTTTTAACATCTACTTTCTCGCATAAAATGATCTTAAAACTACATTTCATGATACTAAAACAGTAGTATTTCAACACTGTTGACTTACAGTTACAGTTACACTCCTCCGCTGTTGTTGCTACGAAATGCATTCTGGGATACATAGCTGCCCCAAGTACACACAAGTCACCATCTGATGCATCCTCTGTAAAACGGGCGGCGCAAGAACACATCCGGGTATTTGACTGTACTTGGTGAGATGCGAACTTTTGAATTGGAACAGTACTTGGACTGAGACTGATGACGTTTCTCAAGAACACAAGAACACAAGTACAGAGAAGAACGCATATTGAGAAACAGCTAAGGTGTTGACTTAACCTCCAAAGTCCCCAAATCTGAATCTGAGCAAGTATCTGTGTGATGTGCTGGAACAAGTCCGATCCACGGAGGCCACACCTCACAACTTACAGGACTGAAAGAATCTGCTGCTAACATCTTAACGCCAGCTACCCTAGGACACCTTCAGAGATCTAGTGGAGTCCATACCTTGAAGTGACAGTGTAACAACCAAATGTTTGGAGGTGGTCTTTGAGTTTGCAGGAACTAGTGTTTGAAACATTAGCTCATCTCTAGAGTCATCCAGGTGTCTGTGAAGATTCTCAGTCATCCACAGGAAATCCAGAAGTGCTAAATCGAATGTAACTGCTCCTGCTGCAAATTCTTAAGACGTTTCACTCCTCATCCAAATATAATGAAGGAAGACTTTGATGACAAGTTAACCTTTTTAGAATTTATGTTAAATCCAGTTGTCTCTGAATTAGCACTATGTCTGGCTAACAAGGGTTTCCCTCTGCATTGGGACAAGTTAGCTAATGAGAACGGGCACGGACCATAGTGAGGTCATAGGTGTACTCCCGGGTAGCTGACCAGTGCAGCATTATGTAGCTTTAGATTACAGTCTTGGTTGCGTCTCTAGAAATGTCACTTGTCTCTTTGCTCTCAAGCGCTCTTGCTGTTTACTGCACCCTGGCCGAATGATAAAAGAGGCAGTGATTATGTAGTCGCTCCCCCTTGTTTGGAAGCTTCACTGTTGAAAGGATTGTCATCAAAAAGCCGACTGGTCAATTGGGTCATGGCTCTCAGCCGTGTGACAAGAGCCGAGAGTTCAAAAATCCCCATCCAGAATCGAGAAGTTTGTCACTGAATCTGTGAGAAAGAGCCTGTCACAAGCCATTAAACCCCATGAAAGGCCCAGTGCACCGATGATGGGTTCAGGTCCCCGCTGCCTGGTTAATCTGAATTTGCCTGCTTTTGTCCTTGCCCCTTCATGGACAATGAGCTGATTACAAGGCTGAGCAGCTGCAGCGAGGGAGGTAGAGAGGGAAAAGAGAGGGCATGAAGAGGGGGAGCAGACAGAGAGAGGAGTGGTGGATAGACATGTGACAGAATGTACGGCTCAACCAATACCAAGGTATTCAGTCATCCTACAGCAGAATTTAACTTTTACAATTTAGAGCTCCTGGAGAAAATGCTCTGAAATAAAAACTAAATTGTCACTGAAAACTTAACATGCAGATGATGGGGGGAGATTTTCACTACCTCCACCATCAAGGGAATTTTTGGCTGTTGGCACACCTCCAATATGAAGTAGCAGCAGGAGTACCGCTGTAGGAAGCTAAGTGATGTACAGCTGTGGACAGGATCAGCAGCAAGACGTATTTTGGACATAAAAAAGACAATATCAGAAACTGCTGGTCCTGCTGAAGATGTCAGTCATTGTTTTAACCATATATTATCAAAAAATAATAAACAGATTATATATATAAACATGATGATGAATAAGTGGACTGAACTGTGGCACAGAGGAATAAGACGTGAGATTTGTTGACAATATTCAAAAATTGGTTGGAATTAGGAGTTGAGGAAAGAGAGAATAAAAGGAGAGAATCTGAGGCTGTACAGTTTAACTGATGTCTGTGTTTCTTTTAAAGGGTCAAGTGACAGACACTAATCGAAGGCTACAAGAAGCTGGGAGGGAGGTAAGTCCATGTATGCATGAATGTGCAGAAGACAAAAACCTATGTCCTGTCAGGACATATGCATGCTTGTTAATTGCAGAGACAATCCTGCATTAGACGTGACCGTTCTTTAACCCAGCGGTTAACAGTGATGGCCTCTTTCTCATTGTCTCCTTCCATTGTGTGTTCCTTCCCTCAGGTGACAGCTCAGACGGAGGAGGTGATCCGCTGTCGGGTCCAGCAGAGGAACATGGCCACCACTGTGGAGAAGCTCCAGCTCTGTATACCAGGTACAACTGCTGCTCCTGTGTCAATGTGATGATCTTCGCTTCAGTTCTAGAGTTAATATATGTGTACTTGTGCCTAGAGTATGACCTTGGATGAGTCTTCCTAACTGGATGTATAGATCCACGAGTATTAAAGTGGCAGCCGTGGTAAGGGCTTATGTAGTTCTGTAAATGTTATGGAAAGCTGTCTTTTCTTGCGTAGTGTAGGTATCACA
Source organism: Lutjanus campechanus (assembly GCA_027495735.1). NCBI lineage: Eukaryota > Metazoa > Chordata > Actinopteri > Lutjaniformes > Lutjanidae > Lutjanus > Lutjanus campechanus. The sequence continues at coordinate 12,102 of JAJHUR010127289.1, forward strand.
AAGCTGTTATCTATAAAAGGAAAGGATGTACTGATGTCCCACAACTCCTTGTTCCAACAAAAAGACTCATATTCTGGTTTTGCTGACCAGTCGATATGGTGAGGGTGAAAACTGGGACAGTTTGTCATCGAATGTTGAAATCTACTACTGATATTTGTCAGGATCCCAGACAAACTGAGACATCTGGTCACCTTACATATGGACTTTTTAAAAGAACGAAATACAAAATTATCAGTTATTTTATCAGTATTAGCCATGAGAAGCAGGTAATTATGCACTGTAAATGTGTTCTTTAGGGGCAAAAGTGAGTGAAATGTTTGAACCAAACCTTGCCACTGATCCTCTTTCCCGTCTTCTCTTCCTTCCTAGTGCTAGAAATGTACAGCAAACTAAAGGAGCAGCTGGAATCCAAAAGGTATCGATCTCTCAAAGTGTTTCATCATAGTATCACTGAAAAATCTTAAGGGAATTTTGGAATTCCTGGGTTGTTAGAGTAACTTCACCCAATCTAATAATCTGGCACTCCAAGCCAACCAGGCCAAGTGGTTACAACATCCTTTTTCCTTGCCCTGTGAAGCTTTGATGTACCAACATATTCTAGTGCCATGGTACACCTCAGTTGGTTGTGTTTGCAAGTATAAGTATCGAATTTTGTTAACATAGGAATCTGTAAATACCATAACATCATAAATAACTGTCAAATGCACATCATTTTGGTGTAATTTGTTATCATGCTGTAGCTTCACCCTTCTCAGTGTCAGGGCAACACCTCCACACCTCCACACACACACAAACACAATCACACACATGGAGTGAAGTCAGTGAACAGCACAACTACTTTCTTTCTACTAGAAAGAGTGTACTGTAGTTCCTACATGAAACTGCTCACAACAAGGTCTGTGGATTGTCTTGAGTAACTGGGTCATGATTTTTGGAAAGAGACACTGGTTTGGATTTTTTCAAATGTATTGTTTTGGTGCTTTGAGCACAAGAAGCCAAGTGCCATTTAGGCCTGTTATACTGGATAGAAGGCAGAGATCCCTACAGCAGATATCTTCAAAAAGTCTGCAACTCACACCAAAACTATCTAGGTAGATAAATAGCACCACAGGCCAGGGAACAATATGTATTTTTGATTTTTGGGTTAACTGTCCCATTAAGCACCACACAAAATCAACCACTGCCCTGAATCTTTCCATGTATCATGAAGTCATGATACAGTCTTTTTATAATGGATATAGTATCACAAAACAGTACTCCGATACTCAAGTGTATCAATATTTCCTTACACCTCTAATGAATAGCTTTATACAGTATAATGTCTCAGGAGATCCAACAGTGTCTCACAAGTATAAGTATGATCCACAAATTTAAACTAGCATATCCCAAACAGAGGCACAATCTACATATATGCATCATTTCATGATTCAGTTCATGAGTAATCCATATTAAGTGTGAGGAGTTTATCTATCGTTATCGTAATATTATAAGTCCGTTTTCTCTTCCTACTTAAAGGAAGAATTTGATCAAAAAGATATTCAATTAAAGCTCCATCCTCGAGTCCTAATCAAATCTTTCCAGCTCATCCACTGCTTATCCGGCTTTGATTGAACTTCATTTTTACCCCATGAACTTCATGTTTGGCCGTATTTACATGCCTGTCTAAAGAGGGGAGGGGAGTTCACTTTGGACAGGAAAATAATGACCCTTTCTTGTTCATTACTGTGGACCAAAGGAAGAGGCCATTCACTGGCAGGACAATTGACCCTCAGTGTGCCCTTGTTCACAACAAGTCCCCCTCACTGCGGCTCTGTCACGGCCCACAGCCAATCCAAGGCAATTAGACCATGCCGGCCACCTTGTGGGATTTGTGTGTGTGTGGAGTGTACGTGGAGCACTAATGACATAGCCTATACACTTACTATAAATTGGAATGTGTTTGTATGGCGCAAATGCACATTATTATCTGTACTGTATGTGCTGATGCCCCGGTCACATTCTGTTCAATGTCCAGCCACTTGCAGCCTTTGTGCCCTCCATCCTCGTGCTCTGCACTCTGACAAACCTTTTCACTGTACAGTTTATGAGGCTGTCTTCTGTTCATGTGTATACAACACATTTTACACTCACTGACCGACCAATTAGATCCCTTCACAGGCTGCCTATCAGCCTAATGATGGGAGCTCAGCACACTGACCCAAGCCTGAACCCTTGTGATGTGTGCACAGTATGAAAGACCACAATATCTTTATAACACAGGTGGCCGAATGGCCACTGAGTATAAAATATCACACTGCGCTGCATGTAGTGTGTTCGACATACACCAAGTAGCTCTTTGACTCCCCTGTAAAGGCCTTAAATGTGAGCAGTTGACCCTTCACTAAGCCCCACCCTCCTTGGTTACTGTTGCTACACCTGCCAAACTTTCCATTTTCACACTAGATTTATGCTGTTTATAATGATAACGGTGGCAGATTTAACATTGAAACTGGGAGTGATTGTTGAAACACGAGGTCTTTGATTCCTTAGAGACGTAAACAAATACAGATTCTTATTTCTAGCTAACGATGGTGGATTTTGTCGGCTAAAATAATGACTCACATGCAGATTTCACAAGTGTAGCTGGTGATGTAAGCTAATGCTAACTCCTTGAGTCAGCTGAGAAGTCTCCAACTGATGTTTTAATGTTTCCATCTGACACGTTTTAAAACAAGAACCCTGGGAAAGTGTTTATGTAAAGTTAGCTAGCAGCTGTGTACATGATGTAACATTGATGTTAAAAAACTGAGGCTAAAGCTTGCTTACATCTCAGCAAACATTGGTCAGATGGTGAAATACGGCAGGTATATCTATATGATAGATGACACAAATACACTCATTAATGTGGGGAAAGGAAGCGCAGGGACTCGATTAGTGCAGTGGACCTTGACATGGGTCACCCAGCCAGACCAGCCGGACGAGATGACAGTCGGGATAGGCACTAAACTAACCCAGCTTAGACCTGAGACAGTGAGCCAGAGTGAGATGCATCCTTATCCACCCTCTTTGATTCTGCATCAGCCCAAATCCTCCTCCTCAAACCCCCACAGAACAAATGCAGATGCAGTGGAATCTAACAGGTTTGTCTGAAGGTAAAGTTACTGCAGCTAGTAAGCTTGCATTATATAGCCAGACATGCTAACGTTCATAGCTTATGTTAGAGCAGACAGAGTTTAATCCATTCCCCACATGTGTGCTCTTGTGTTTCATTTTTTTGAGAGACTACAAAAAGACGCCACCATCCAAACTCATGAAACGCAGAGTATCACCCTTCTCTGAGCCTCCTGCACACCTTCAACATATAAAGAGATGGAAAGCTTGACAACCCTAGTTACAGTTGCTAAGCTATGATTGGACAGTTGCTGTGTGGAGGCAGGGCTTAGCAAAGGGCCAATAGGCCCATCAGTAAGAGATCTAAAGGAGACCAGATTTTAATACATGACTCTTTAATCCAGGGGTCCCCAAACTTTTTTCCTGTGAGGGCCACATAACTTTTCCCTTCTCTGATGGGGGGCCGGGGTCAGTTTGTAACAGAAAAAGTGTGACGATCGCAGGGGTGCCTAAACGTAAACATTTATTGTTTTCCAGAAAGCCACACATAACCAAATATTAATAACCCTTTCCGGGATCTTCACAGAA
>JAJHUR010127296.1:0-12037 GCA_027495735.1 Lutjanus campechanus
GCTTAACGATGTGAGGGTGATCGAACTGACGCATTGTCACTGCAAGAGAAACAAACACACACGCACACACACAGAGATCAACACACAGATGAGTGAGTCATGATTTGTTTAAAAGTCAAGCTGATACAGACAGAAACACAGAAATAAAAACAAAGAAGTGTGGTCTTACGTGCTTCTTGTAGGAACTTTTCTCTGACGCTGTCTGACGTGCAGTTCTTACAGGTCTTAATGGCGACAGGTAGACCTGGTTTGTCCTGCGCAGCATACGGTACAACATGGTACAAGTTAGCAGATTATAATACAACAAGACAAGTGTTTTATTTTGATATATATTATATTTATGTTTAATACAGTATGACAGACAAAACCTATAACCTGAGCTTAAATCTGACTACAAGTGACCCCTCCTGATCTCTGCCCCTTTTTGTTCAGCTCCAGTAACAGTTGAGCTGTTTTCACACACGCCCTCCAAACAATGTCCTGACAATCAGCTCTGGACATCGTTCGAATGTGCCCTTTCACACATGCAGGAGCAGACTGTCCATGTCAGTACTCTCTCTGGTTCAGGTGAGGAGGCGCCTGCAAAGCGAGGAAGAGGAGGAGGAGGAGGACTCGTCTCTAACAACGACTGTTTTTGATATCAGTTCAAACTGAGTCTCGAAATTAAGAAACTGTGATGGAAGTGGAGAAGGATGATAGATGTAGAGATCAGCTGACTCCAGAGTGCTAACTCAGCGATGATATATTTTTTTCCAGGATGGCAAAGGCTTGTAGCGCCTTCACGATGTCCAACCTTCACCATCCTGGCAAAAAATATTGGGGGGAGAAAAAAACAGAAAAATACTAGAAAAATATTACTGCCCAGCTGGAGAGACAGTTTGTCATGTGCTGTTTGCAGGACGCACACTTACTTTTCTTCTCTGTATTCTTTTTACACCACAGATGATGAAGAAAGCCATTAAAACATAAACTCAAAAAGTATGAGACTCATGTAGGCGAGCAGCTGCACAGCATCATCAACACGCCCACCGGCTCGCCCTACACACCGAGCTGCTCTATTCGAGCTGGCAGGGTTAAGTCCGGGCCAAAAAATGCAGACATGTATGTGCACACGTACAGCTCCTCCTGGTAGCTGGAGTTGCATGTGTGCATGTGTAAAAGAGGTTTTAGTAACTCAGTTACCTTCCTCCTTTTCCTGTAAAACTGACATCGAGGGTCACATCTTAAGTTAGTTAATGTTAGCAAAACACTAGCTAACTAGCTACCTAATGCTAGCAAAATACTAACAACTAGCCTGCTACTGATGGATGCAGAGCTGGTGAGCTGACATTTGCTAATTTAAGATTTGAATATATGTTGCTTTTACATCTTATGACTTTCTTTAAACGATCTTTAATTTAAGTACAGGAAACAATAAAGGGGAAAGTTTACAGAGATACCAAGCATGTGCAACTGTCATTGGAGCACAGAGTGAAAAGGGGCGGGACTTAGGAAGGGTCAATTTTACTTGAAAATATTTGGACCAAAAAAAAACTTATAAAACTTTGCAACTTAACATGCTTGGCTTATAAAGTATCATCATAAGCAGGAAGTAATCTGATCTTTAAACTTGCACTGTACAAACTCAACACCTGCTCTACTCAACAGCTACTCAACACCTGCTCTAATTTGAGTGTGTGTGTGTATATGTGTGTGTGAGAGTGTGTTCCCACATACCGGACTGTTATAGACTCCTTGGTGTACATCTCCAAACTGACCCTCTCCTATGCAGCGGCCTAACTCTATCCTGTCCCTCTGGATCTCATAATCCCGCGCTGAGAGAGAGGAGAAGAAAAGAAGAGAGAGAGAGAGAAGTGGACAAAGTGAGACAAGAAAGATTACCTGCTTTTTTCATACACATCTGACATGCTTCTTCACTCTCAGAGGCAATTTTTTTGAATCATACAAAGTAAGTAAACGTTTCTAATTTTCTAGTCTTTTCAAGACTTGTTGGTAAACTGACCCAACTAAAACTAAAATTAGCCATTAACATTGCACAAAAAATACATTTGACTCAGGTTTGTACACTCAAATAATATTCCCTTCCCCCAACACCATTAACTAGACAAACCTTGACTCTGACATGCACACTGCTGCACAACATTACAAACACACCAACATCACAGGCAGAATATACGGTTCATAAAGATCAGTGTTTACATGCACACCATCATTTGTGATTATTCCCGTATACCAGGGACACTCAACCTGCTTTGCTTTGGGGCCACTTCCGCAGAATGACAGGAGGCCAGGAGCCAGTTCATAAAGAAACATTAATCATAATGTTTTTCAGATATAATGATTAAACATTAGACGGTCCACGGTTTAATAACTGCATGTTTGAGCCACAAGGGTTAAGAGGACGGTGACAGGTTAGTATTGTTTTTTTTCTTCTGTGTCAGATTGTTGGAGCTGAAGTGACCTGATGGGCTGATCTGGACTGAGAGAGTCACTGAAGGTATGTTCATAACTGACTGTTGTGTAGGGGGAGGTGGAGTCGTTCGTCCGTCAGTTTGTGGGGCTTCTATAGTGTTGACATCTCTAGCCAGCCTGTAGCACTAATTTAACGCAGGGCTATATGAAATCTGTGTAAAGGCTTTTTAAAATTCTCAATTCTGCGATTCTGGCCATGATTATATTATCACAGGGCCCTAACTTCTTGCTGACATCAGTCTGTCGCCAGCCCACGCAGGCACTGGGCCACCGTCAAAAGATAGCTGCCACCAGGCTTAACAACGTTGTCTCTCTTTCATCTCTCCCCATCTTCCAGCCTATGCTATATGAATTTCTAATTAAGAGATTGCTACTTTACTCGTCTTTTGTGTATAGTACATTTCTTACCGGTGCCACCTTTTAATCAATATTTATGTATTTTTCTGCAGGGTGCCCTTTTGATGTTTTGTGATCTATCCGTTTTCTGATGTGACACTTGTACATATTTGGCCCCTGCCTGGAGTTCCAGCCTGTTTCAATCAGTGTCTGGTTTGGGGAGGTGATTTAAGAAGATGGGAGTCTCTATTTTGTTTGACTTGGATGAAGACGCAGTGTGCATCAAAACGTTCGTCTCTTAATAAAATATATATCTGTTGCCTTAGTCTGCATGCTCCATTTTTTATCCAAAACTGGCATATCTGACCCTCCTTCAAGGGAAAAACTATGTGAATCAATTCATTGTGAATAAGACCATGGTCGGAGGGCCCCCCAGCACCCAATCAGGGGCCAAATTTGGCCTGTGGGCTGCAAGTTGAGTATCACAACTGTATACTGACAGTGACAAAGGGGGCTACTGGGAAACACAAACAAGCTGCTCTCAATATGATCATTAACTGAGATGAAAACCTGCAGCGCTCTGCGCAAGTAAACATCAAGAGCCCAATTCTCAAACAAAGTCGAGAGGAGCGCCTGGATCCTTTTTTTAGTGAAATATTCAAAAGTCTGATATGAGCCGATGCACTGGATTCAATATGTTTTATGTCTGCAGTAACCTTTTCATATTCAGTGAGTATGTCCAAAAGAATCTGAATGAAAGCGGCTGGTTTTTTTTTTTGCAACAGACATCCACATACTTTGACATTTTATCGTTGACATTTATGCGTTATCAATATTTCTGCCTTGTTGAAAAGGTCAGGAAACATTTCGACAGAGGTGCATCAATGTCAGCTGCCAAACTACCGTAGTAAAAATGGACTAAATGTTGAGTTCAAGAGGTTTATGCAGGACACTGATCATCAGGAACTTATTCTGTAAAAGTTTTCTCATCTGACGGGCTAAACAAAGTTCGGCTGTTTCACTCAACCAGCAGATAAACAGTAAAATCACCACAGTGTAACAAAAACACATTTCATAACAAAGGAAATTTACTGTAATTAATTCATATTGTAGGAAACTAATAGTTGCTTCAAACAGAAAAGAACCCACAGATGACTGAAGGAAAAAAAAACACAACAACCATGATAATAAATCACAATGAAGAAATAAAAATCTCATAAGCAACACGATGGTGAAACGAGAACCAAGCCAATAAACAACGCAAACACTGCGAGGCTGTTCAGCTGCAGAGGATTCTGATTCAACCGTTAATGAAGGAACATCTTGCGTTGTTTATGGATTGGTCCTCCCTTTCATTTCCAGCACCAGACCCGAATGAACTGCATTCTACAAAACACCAACGACCACAAGTCAACAACAATCTGGATATGCAGGTACTTTTCTTTGCCAGATACCAAAGATAAAAGGAAAACTGGGGCCTCATCACAGGTATCGACTGAGGTAATCCGGTGCCAAGTAGTGTCGAAACTTCTCTTAATGTCATCCAAAGCTGAGATAAGATGGAATTTCCAACTTAGGAAGTGTCTGTAATGAGGCCCCTGGTTGCTAACTACTCAAACAAGCGTAATTGATGCTGTTACTCATGTAAATCAATGGGTATCATTAGGTTTAAATTGGCAAACTAACATGCAAGAAGATGCGCTAATACATTTTAATGAGGAAGGCAAATCTTTCTCTGCAACATGATCAAGTGTCTGGCAAAGAAAAATATCAACAACAACAACAACAACAAAAAAAAAGTAAAATCTCCAGGCATTTTCGCTGGGACAGAACGAGAGAGACAGAGACAGGGAGTTTTACCTTCGACTACTCCATAGCTGACTGTGTTGGCGATGGGAGAAAGAGGAAGAAAGAGAGATGAAGAGAGGGAGAGAGCCAGACAGCTGCTTTAAGATTGAAAATAGCTCAGATAGCACATCCACACGCACATATATACAGACTCACGTCTCTCTTCATCTGATGTTTAGATGACAAATAAGTTAACGGATGAAAACAAGTGTTTCTGCAGATTTCAAAGAGTGAAATTTAACACTTTTTAAGACCTTTTAAAGACTTGAGATTCCTGAAAGATTTGTGAATACATTGTAAGTCAATGCTGGCAAAAAAGAGAAAGAAAATGAAAAGAAAAACAGAGTCCTGACATCCAACTGAACATGACTGCACAGAACAGTGTGCACGCAAAGAGCAGTGGTAGCACTGGTGGTTATTGGTTCCATGTTGGCTTTGTTTTGTAGCTGTTCCAGAAAATACAAAAACATTTCCACAAAACACAGAGCAAATTTATAAAAATAACTTCAGAATCCATCAGTTTTTGAAGGATTATTCATTCCCAAAATGAAAAATACATATTTTTCCGCTTACATTTAGTGCTGTTTATCCTTCTAGATAGTTTTTGAGTCGCAGAGTTTTGGAGATATCGGCCACAGAGATGTTGACTTTCTCTTGGCACATGGCTTGTGGTACTGAAAGCACCAAAAAAAATTACATTTGAAAAACTAAACAGCAATGTTTCTTCAGAAATCATGACCTGGTTACTGAAGATAATCTACAGACCTTGTTGTGAGCAGTTTCAGGGGGGAACTACTTTCTTTCTAGTAGAAAAGAAAGTAGTTCCGGCAGATTCTACTGCAAACAGGGGTAAGGTCTGTGGATTATCTTGAGTAACCGGGTCTTGATTTCTGGAGGAAGACACTGGTGGTGAAATTTTCAAATGTAGCACCACAAACCGATGCCATTTAGTCCCACTGTATTCCAGTTAAGGCAGAAATCTCTACAGCTGATGTCTTCAAAACTTGTTGACTCACACCGAAACAATCTAGATGGATAAGTAGCACTACAGGTAAGCAGAAAAATAAGCATTTTTGATTTTGATTTCTGCATTTAAAGGAGAAATATGTAGGACCCTTATGTAAAAATAATGACTACTGCGGTCCAAATAGTGAGTTGGATTCATAAATGGTATATCAAATCGACTGAATTACTTTTTACTGTACAGTTTATAGTTGAAGTGGGTTGTTTTTCCCTGCCTCCTCCTCTCCAGACTCAAAGCTGAGGCAGGCTGCACAAAAACTGCAGAAAGGCGCAACACTGATATTTGACAATGACAAGCAATGATCAGCTGATTATAAACCCCTGAAAACAAAAGCCCACTGCCCTGAGTTCAGCGACTGCCTGCCAAACTCCATTAACATATTGCTCAATTTGATCGTTACAAACATCCACTCCCTCTAAAAGGTCATTGATGATTTCTCATGACTCACAAACAGACACTTACTCATTCAGCAAACATTTGGCATTAATTTGTACTCGGGTAAACATGAAACTGACAAACAAAAACAGAAATTTCAAAGCAGAACATGCTGGCTGTAGTGATATTGGAGAAGCCAGCATTTCAACTTTAATCTGTGATGACATGTCACAGTCATTTAATTATTTAGTAGAGAAAACATGTTACATATTTCTCCTTTAAGACATTTTAAGGCATAAAATTCAGAGACTGTCGGTGTGACTTTTTAAACTCATGCTGTGACAGACTAAAAAGGAGTAGGTTTGCTGTAGCCATGACGGTTTTACAGCTTCATTTTAAACATACTGTACAGCAGACAGTTATGACATGAACACACATACAAACTCAGACGCAGAGTAGGAAAATATGTCTGCAGACGGTCTGTTTAGAGGAAGTCGCAGGAAGAAGGAGACCAAAAAAGCAAAGTGAAAGAGACAAACAAATCAAGCCAGACAGAGAGAAAGAAAGATAGGAAAAGACTGTGGGAGGAAAAGGAGAACACAGTCCGTTTTTTAAAGTTGGCCACGCAATCAAATACATGAGCACTCTGTGCTGGCCAAAACATCCACATCAAATGTATTGCAACAGAGGGCTAAAGCCTCCATTACTTACAGGGCCGCAGCCAAACTTACCAGCACATTCAGGGTTTTTTTTTTCACTAACATATGAATGAATTTGACAGATGTAATGTGAGTCCAACCAACCGGAGTTACACAGTATGAGTTGTAGCCTCTCTGACCTCCAGCTGTTTATATAAGACGCTGACACTGGCCTGAATTTGATTATCCGCTACCTAACCTAAATGTGGTTTAATGCAGCTTCTCTGATGTTCAGCGTGTGAGTGTGTTTCTTGGAAAAGTTTCACACCGCGCTCTGCTTTTAGATAGCAGAACCAAATAAATGAGAAGGTAAGCATCTGACAGAAGAATAACAGTGAAACAGTTAATATATAGTTTGCTTGCTGCAGTGCAACAGAAGCTCGTTTCTTGAGTACAAATGAGCTTAAAAGAGGACTGAATGCGTTACTTACTGGAGGGCATGGTGTATGTGTCCTCTTCATCCACTATCTCGGCATAGTCGTCAGTCTCTGTAACATTAGACACAAAAAAAAAACGGTGAAGAAAGAGGAGTGAAATAAAAGTACACAAAGGCATGCAAGTCTAAAATTATACAAACACAAACAATGGGAAAGTCATGCACATATTCATTTTACCGTGCGTCCATTAAGGCATGAAGGGTCACTCATACAACCAAAACACGAGTGAAGAAAAAAAACACAAAAATGCACCACGAGTCTAAGAAATAAAAGCGTGAAGCTAACTCAAGAGTTTCGACAACTCCTGCACAAAGCAACACCCACGTAGCTCCTCTCTCCTTCTCCCTCTGCACACACACACACACACATTTGGCGGAGAGTGTCAGCTGAGCATGTGTTGTGCATATCTGTCCGTGTGAGAGCAGCTGGCTGCACGGAGTAACCGTGGCGGTGGAGGACAGGAGGGGAAGAAAAAGAGACAAAGACGCAGAGGAGAGAGTTTAAGAAGAAGTAGGAAATGAAAGGTAGAAAAGGAAAGAGCAACCAGTCAAAAAGGATGCGGGAATAAGAGCGAGTAAGACAGTAAAGAGCAACAGAGAGCTGTCATGTGAGCAGATGGAAGCTTTTAGGATCAAATCTGTGCAGAATCTGACAGATAGGCAGAGAGAGGGGGGGGGGAAGGAAAGGAGCCAGCAGGAAAAAGAAAGGGGAAAGATGGACCGAGTCTATCCCAACCAGATGGCGGTGTTTAAAATAAAATCAGTGTGCAGACTCAGCTGTTGGAAACAAGAGTCAAACATCTGCTGTCCTGAGCGCTACCCTCGCAGCTCTGCTCAAGATTTATCTCAGCTCTGTGGGAACGTGTCCCTAAATTTATCAGAGATCCTGTCCTAAAGCCTGCGACTTGATTTTCTCAAGGAAAGCTCTGCCATCGAGAGAGTCAGCCATGAAGAATATGCTGGAGAAAGCTAAAAAAAAAAAGTGCTGGCTACAGCAGAGTTCCTACACATTTTCCTAATTCAAGCACTTTTCAATAATTTTTCTAGATGTATTTTCAAGCTTCTCCGGCTCCTTACAGCTGTGGCACATGTTCATATACATGTTCTCAAAATGATTGTTTCACTTTTTCCATCAGCATTCTACAGAATTACAGGAAAACACAACAAAGTTTCATGTTTAAAGATGTGTCACCTGTCTGTAGGTGGTAAAAGCAAACTGTTCTGTAAAGCAGCGATTTATTATGAAAGTAATGTGATTACGCACTTTTAAACCTGTTTTCAAGCATAACCAGCATCTGTATGAATCCTGTGGAATTTAGCTGTTATGTTAAGACAGGCTAAATAATATGCTGGATGGTAGTAAAGGCGAATGGAAAGTGTTTAATGTTAAAAGAAATACTGTGGTTTGAGATTTTGGGAAAGATATGTACTCACTTTCTTGCAGATGAGGAGATTGATACCACTCATGTCTTTATGGCAAATATGAAGCTACAGCCAGGAGACAGTTAGCTTAGTGGGGGAAACTTCTAGCCTAGGTTCACTAATTGACATGTTCTGCCCTCCTTTCTTTAATCTTCAGACAGAAGGGCTGGCAGTTTCCCCTCTGGTTCTAGTCTTTATGCTAAGCTGCTGGCATCAGCTACATATTTAAAGGACCAGCATGTGGGATTTACTGGCATCTAACTCTGACTTGGAAAGACTGCAACACCTTGTCTCACCCTCCCCTTCCAAGCATGTAGTAGTATCTACAGTGGCTGCAAAAAGGTGAAAGGCCATATCTAGAGTCAGTGTTTGGTTTGACTGTTCTGGGCTACTGTAGAAACATGGTGGCGCAACATGGCAGCCTGCATGGAAGAGGACCAGCGCCCTCTGTAGATATGAATGACTTATTCTCAGGTAACAAAACTACGATAATTCTTATTTTCAGGCAACTACACACTAATGAAAACTAATGAACAGACATGACAGTGATATCAATCTTTTCATCTGACTCTCTAGTATGAAGCGACTCTTTTAAGGATCGTATGAATAAAACACTGGAGGCTTTAAAGTTTTAACTTGCACTTAAACTACTAACATTAATTTATCACTACAACAGCTCATAGGAGAGGAGGCTGGAAAATGTTCACACTTTCAATCAAACAGGCATGACTTTCGCTAAACCAACGCTGTTCATGATTTATGCTTCGTATGAGAAGAAAGGAAAGACTTTAATGCACCTCTAAAAATACCTTCATAGGAGCGGGAATAAAAGCAACGGCACTCTGCTGCTGCTGCTCCTAAAATGTGTTTTATTAGATAAACCGATCATAAACAACATTCAGCAAAAGGTGGCTTTCATCACTCATGGTTTATATGATAAAACACATTTCAGCGACAGAACAACATTTTACTTCTTTTTTTGTTTTGTTTTTTACAATCTAACCAGACTTATCAGTGTTTCCATATGATAGAATACTTCTTTTTACTTTTTCTAATTTGTTGCCATTGAATCTGCAGATTTCTTAAATGGTTTCAGTTCTAAATATTAAAATGTTTTTAATACAAATTTGTTAGTTTGCACTGTGAAGCCCATTGTTTGTATTGCTGCATATTGACTCCCATGTGGTTTGTTCTAAAGAATTAAGCGTTTCTAACTTTGACTGACCTAACTCTGTCTCTCTCTGTTTTCAGTGGAGGGATAGTGTGTGTGTGTATGTGTGTGTGTGAGAGAGAGATCTAGTTAGCCCATTATAGCCAGGAATGCACCCGCTCTTGAATCCAGCAAACCTCTCCCAACTCCACTCCATGTGTGCATGAGTGTGTGCGTGAATATATGTGAGTACACGTGTGCATGATTTTGCGTGTGTGTGTGTGTGTGTGTGTAGAGAGAGAGAGCGAGAAAAGTTTGGAGAAGTTCCCTTAAAGAAAAATGCCACTTAATTTTCAAATTCTGCTTTTCTTTACGTCGTTCTTGTGGTTAAAAGCAGACATGTTTCAAATTTAGCGGTAATCCACTTTAAAAATAATCACAAATCGACACAAACACACAAACATCTTAACAATACTAAAATAGTAAACCACTCTAGCTACTAACACATCAGGCTACTGGTGATTTATTCATGTTTCCAATCACTGAAACATGAGAAAACACATTCAGCTGATGAATCATTTCATTCTAAATGATTTCAGTCACTCCACACATACATAACACAGCACATACACACACAGCGCCATTGTTAAAGATGTAGGAATGCATGCATAAACATCAACCCACACACCAACACACACTCGCTACCCTTTCCCAGGAGGCTGCAGTGTGTTGGTGGAGTGAGGACTATAAAGACGGAACAACAGAGAGAATGATAAACAACAGCAAAACTTTACCATCCCCGCTAAGATCTTCTGCAGGGTCCAGGAGAGCATGCAGGAAACGGGACAGCAGAGGAGGAGGAGGAGGAGAACGGAGAGAGAGAGAGAGAGAGAAAAGCGGGAGGCAGAGTGGAGAAAAGAGGGAGAGAGAAGAGAGCGGTTAGAGCATGAAAAGCCTTGAAACAACATGGGAGATGTTGCAGGATCTGCAAAGCCAAACGCTCAGCGAGCAGTTAGTTAAGATAAAAAAAAAAAAATCTCCAGTGAAACAGCTGAGTTAACAACTTTCATTAATGCTGAGCAGACACACGTGGGTGAAATGAAGTAATGCAAGAAAAGAACAGCATGGTTTCAATGAAGAGTAACACGTCTGTGTCAAGCTGCAAATATTTGTGAGTTGGTTAGCAGGCAGAGGAGTTTAACGTGGTGTAATGCTGCAGTGGTACAATGTAAACAGTGAGCAGAGTTACATCCTCAACACTCTTTATGAACGTTTCTCACATGTCTAGAAACTAGAATTTCCACCAGACTCGTGTAATATCTGTAGTGAAGACCTCGAAGAAGTTTAATAAAAGGACTGATAGAGAGCTGAGCATAGAGTTGTCACAGTGAAGTTGACCTTTGACCTTTTGGATATAAAATGTCGTCACTTCATCATTTTATCCTATTGCACATTTGTATGAAATTTTGTCATAATTAGCGCATGAAATCTAGAGTTATGGCCAAAACATTTTTATGAGGTCTTAGTGACCTTTGACCTCCAAATTCTAGTCCAAATGGACAAGTTTGAAGAAATTCCCTTAAGGCGCTCTTGAGATGTCGCATTCACAAGAATGGGACAGTTGGGGTCACAGCGACCTTGAACTTTGACCTCCAAACTCTAATCAGTTCATCCTTAAATCCAAGTGGTCATTTGTGCAAAGTTTGA
This sequence comes from Lutjanus campechanus, assembly GCA_027495735.1. Classification (NCBI taxonomy): domain Eukaryota; kingdom Metazoa; phylum Chordata; class Actinopteri; order Lutjaniformes; family Lutjanidae; genus Lutjanus; species Lutjanus campechanus. The sequence goes on from JAJHUR010127296.1 coordinate 11,469, forward strand.
AGAAATTCCTTCAAGGCATTCTTGAGATGTCACAATCACAAGAATGGGGCGTATTGACAACTCATTAACGTGATGCCTCCGACCACGGCTGTCGCTGGCATGGATATGACTGGAAACCTGGGATTTAGCTGAAGTTACGGGGCTCCAAGCGCGCTGCAGTGACGTCACGCAGACTGCGGCCAACCCACGACAACCCGCCTCCCCAAATAAACGTGTGTTGAAAGAATGAACACGTGTGCAGGAGATCTGAGAGGAAAAGGTTTTTAAAAGCGTCTGTGTGTTCAGCTCTCAGTACTTTTGTAGCTTCTAACTGAATCTCTGTGGTTTGAAGTTTAGTTTCTCCCCTGCGTCACTGTTTGTACTTTCAGGTGTGTGCTTTATTTTATAGTTTCATATTAAATTTAGCTGATAGGAGGAGTCGTGTCAAGTCATCGCTAACAAAAAAACCAAACACTTCCTGATTCAGCTGCTTTTGAAAAACACATTAACACTATTATTGTGAATAATTTCTTGGAACTGACGCATTTGCTCGCTGTTTTATAGCCGCTCAACTCGAGCTGAATAGCAGG
>JAJHUR010127297.1:1915-12132 GCA_027495735.1 Lutjanus campechanus
GACTTTATTCTCGACATTGTATTTCGACTTTTTTCTCAACATTGTATGTTGACTTTTTTCTCGACATTTCGACTTTTTTCTCGAAGTGCATGATGAAAAAAAAATCTACCTCCTCTCATTTTTTTTTCTCATGAGTGGCCCTAATACTCTTCCGTAATTTACCATGAAACTATGGGACTTGGAAATTTAGGTGTTACCGGAAAAACGTGGAAGCCCTTTTCCACCAGTAAAAGAAAAGAAAAAGATGAAAACCCCTGATAATAAAAAAAAAGTTAATGTTGATTCAAAATTATGAGATAAAAAGTCATTCATTCTTAGATAAAATTGACTTTTTATCTTATAATTATGACTTATCAATGTAATTTTATAATCATCAACAGGTTTGCATGATGACAGTTGTAGTTCCTTCATGCTACATACACACACGTGCAATAGAGATAAAATTCAGAACTGAATAAGATAAAAATATAAAACAAAATAAAATAATATAATATAAACACTTATTATCATGTAATCACTTTAGAGTGTGTGTGAGTAAGTGATCATTGGACCTACATCTTGTCCAGAGCCAATCTCAAATACTACAGAATTTTTTTGTGTACATCCAAGACTGGACTTTGGGCTTTGTGACTCACAATTTCGGAAAAAACTTTTTTTCTTTTTTTTTCTTTTTAAATGACTCCATGCCGATGACAGCTGTGGCCACAAGCATTGCGTGATATCTTGAGAACGCCTGGAGAGAATTTCTTCAATCTTGGAACATGAAGGAGGAAATGACCAGGTGGACTCAAGAATGAACTGATTAGATTTTGGTCATCAAAGGCCTAGGTCACTCTGACCTCATGTCCATCCTGTTCTTGTGAAATGCACAGACATATATAAGTAGATATTGCATTATGGATCATATGTCAACATTGCCACCATTTTCATTATGTCATTTTTTAAACTTTAAAAGGCACTATGCAATGAGTGGTGTTATATTCAATGGTTTATGATCTACATGGAGTAAGAAAAAATACACCACCTAGATCTTAAAACCTTGAGTATAACACAACGCATTGCACTGAGATTGGTTGAGAAATAAATGTTTTAGTGTTTAAACAAAAAAAAACTTGCAGCTTTGGCATTTACATGTATTTGTTCACATCGGCCTTGACCTAGCAAAAATGCTTAAGTGTCTGTGTATAATAGGTTGATGGCGATATCTCAGGAAAGCTTGGAGGGGAATTTCTTCAATCTTGGTACAAGCATTCACTTGGACTCAGGGATGAACTGATTATATTTTGGTGGTCAAAGGTAAACTTCACTATGATATAATGTTCAGCTCTGTATCAGTCCTCTGTAAAAAATAAGTCTCAAAGTGAAGACAGCATTTTTCTCACTGTAAATTATTCACTGAAATCATACATGTACAGTGATAACTTCTATTTTGACAAAAAAAATGCACTTTACATCCTTTTATTAAATTCCTTTAAAGTTACATAACAATACAGTTGCTTCAGTCTTCACTACATACATTATACGAGTCTGGACAGACATGGATGTGAACTGCAACCTGACTGGTTGGTGAAAACAAAACTGCGAGGCAGGAATTGAAACTGCTTCAGTTTGAGATCTTCTTTCAGCTTGGGACAACATATGCGGAGGCGATGTTAATGTTTATCTTTGCTGGTTGCATCTAAAACTTACCATCTGTTGCCTGGTGGGGATCTGCACTCTACTTATGACTTTCATCTCATAATTCCAACTTTTTATATCATATTTATGACTTACCATGGAGATATTCTTTTCTTTTACTGGCAGAAATGGGCTTGAAAACTGATGAAATATATATAAGACAGTTGCCGTTTGTGGCCCACCTTGTAAAGTCACTATATTTCTTCTTTTTAATTCTTCTTGCTTAGAATTAATAAATGAACAAAGAAATAAAAAGTATATATGCAGAAAATACTGCTTTCAATGCACAAATGCTTCTTAATTAATGTATAATTTGTAGTAGAACATTAAAAGAATCACACTAAAAATGCAGACAAGTTTGATGGGGTGCATATAAATATAAAAACTGAGACCATCTAAATTTTCACTGCCTTTATTTACAGTACATAAATGGAAATTTGCTATGAATGCTGTGGGCTTCTGAACAGACAAAAATAAAAGGGGAAGTCTTTAAATACACAGAGCATTGGTGCCAGGAAAAACACAACAGCACCAACTATTTTCCCTGCACTACAAAGCAAAAAAGGCAATATCTGTAATATTTTACTCTGACGATGAGCAATGCTTATTAAACATGACTCTAGAGTTCACATTCCACGTATCATGTACATTGACACATATAGCCTGGACATAGACAACAGAATAGTCTTCAGCTAAACTTTGTACTCGGTGCTGTGATCCAAAAATATATAACGAACTATCGTACTTAGCAGATATCTCTATATCTGGCACCAAGCACTTTTTATTGTGAGCACTGTCAGATGTGAGATCAGTCATGCATCACACAGATGTTACACAAACAACCTGAGAATAGGAAGTCTTCGTTGAGACAGTTGTGGCAGGTTTAAGCAATAGTTCAGTAATTACAGAATATACAAACCAGCCATGTTCCACTATTTTCATAAAGTCCCACATTTACCAGTTCAATATATTTTTTTTCCATTCCCTGCAGAAAAACAACTATTTGATGATGATGTAATCTAACCTGAATGAACTCGGGGGATTCAGTTTATGGGAACGATTCACTCGTCGAGGCCCTCGTCTTCTTCCTCTTCGTGCTTGGCGTCCACCTCGGCCGTGTCTGAGAACTCGTGCAGGAGGACGTACTCGCGGCTGCTGAAGCCAAACTTGATAACGTCTTTTTCCTTGAGCTCGTAATAGCGCTGCGGTTCTATACGCTGGTTGTTCAGGTAGGTGCCGTTGCCGGAACCCAGGTCGATGATGTAAGGCCTCACCCTGCGGCCAGGGGTGCCGTCTGCACGTGTAAACTCCACCAGTCTACAGAGATACACACAGAAACGTAGACATGTATTAATCATCCAAGTGCAATTCAAGATGGAGTATTTTTAATGCATAATTTTGATTTTTTTTAAAATCTCATTACTTATTATCTCACCATTTTGTCTTTTTATATCAGAAATTTGAGTTTTTATCTCATAATTCTGACTTTTAAAGTAATAATTCCAACTTAACTCATAATTCTGACCTTTTACCTCCCAATTTTGACTTTTTATCTCATCATTATGACAGTCTGTCTTAACTCATAATTTCAACTTTATTTATTATAATCAGACTTCTTTATCTCATAATGAATGAATGAACAGTTTGTTTGGACAAACAGGAGTTTGTCTAAATAATACAGTTAAGACTTCTAGAAACTTAGCAAAATGAATCACCTTAGTTGATGATTGTTGTTCTTACCTGTACTGGAATACTGCATGCTGCTTGGAGCAGGACGGGTGGTCAATGGGGATATCAGCGATTCTTCTCTGACGCCCTAACAGATAGGCACTCTGTCTGTGAATGTACATGACTGGAAGGGGTTCATCGTTCTTGAAGGGATACAGTCGCCATCTGCGTTTGGGAATGCGCGCCTCGGGTGGCTCGTTGTACTTGATCACCACCCCCCGGAATGTGTTCGTATCTTCTGTTAGCGCCCCCGACAGTCCAAAGTTGGGCTTCTCTTTCTCAGCAGGAGGGTCATTTGTTGTGTCGCTCCCTTCTCCGAAATCCTGCTCCTGGTTTTCTTCACGCCGCTGTCGGTTTTCCCTGCGCCGCTCATCGTGCTGCTGCCTCTCAGCTTGTTGGGAGGCAAGCGCATCTCGTTCCCTATGTCTGTCTCCGCCACGGTCTCTTTCCCGTGGTCTGTCCGATTCCCACCTGCTCCGCCTCTCCTCTGGCTGGTCATTTCTTCTCCTTCGCTCATCACCACTACCCCGATACTCATCCCGTTCCTGCAGGATATTTGGTGAGACGACAGTTATAGAAAGCTTATTAGTTCAGGACAAACTTGCACAGAACTGGTTTTGTACTTACATTCATCTGGCTGATAAGACTGAAAAGTGGCCATTGTTATGTTGCCGTTGTTCTAATGGCATATAGAACTTATAAATGATAAGTTACTGTAGTTACAATGACACCTGTAATATCCCAATTGGTAATCAAGAGACTGTTACACCTGCAAACAATTACCTCTTGTAGGCGGCTGACATGTGATATTACCTTTATAGTAGCTGTACTTATCTGGATGACCTGGAGCTAAATATTAGCTCTGTCAGACTCAGAATGACAAAACCATTAAAATGTTAAACTGTAATGGTACTAATGGTACCAACACTTTTTCAATGGACAGCAGGCCACTGGTATGAGCATTAGATGTCCATAACCATTGTAATACCTTTGTATTGTTTATGTATGTCTTTGTTTCAATTGGGTCATTGGATCCATTGTTTAAGTCTGGATTTTATGCAGTATCATATTATGTATTTGTCAGTGAACACATAACTTTAGAAGTATCATATGCCAAAGCAGCAGCAGTTTAAGGTACAAAAAATATGAAATGCCATATGCCGGTGAAAATCAATGCACCAGTGGGAAAAGGTGTCCAGTGAATGTTGCTGGTCTCCACTTTTTAGGTAGGAGAATCAGTGATATTTTTAAATTCACTTCTCAAAAGTTACCTTTTATAAACATTTCTTATTACTTCTAGCACAAATTTTTATTTCCAACATGTCTTATCAAATGTACTCCTGAAATGTTTATCCTGGTTCAACCATACAACTTTGTTTTGAGAAGCGCTGTATAAATAAAGTTTATTATAATTATATGCCAGTAAAAATTGGTAAAATGACACCATCTTGGCACCGCTGTAGATTCTTATAAAGCTGTATTGCATCTCATTAATAATTTATAACTTAATCACCCGTTTTATTTTCACATCAGCACCACGATGGGGACTGCGACTTCTCCTGTTCCTGGGTGATCTGCTGCCGCGTCTGGCGGGAGACGTCTCTCTTCTACCTGATGAGTGGTCCCTTGTCCTGGCAGGTGATCTAACAGTTACATGTAGAACACAAAGACACATTATATAAGAAAGCAGAGTCCATCCTGTCTGCTTGTTCTCACCCTTTACATCAACAGTTTGTGTTTCTGCTATCTGGTACCCTCCAGAGACTAGCTAAAACTGGCCTGGCCTGGCCGATAAAACAATAGTGACATGTATCAGCAATAGACATCAAAAAATGTAATGCAGACCCCCATGAAAACACATAATAAATATGCCCTGGCTCAGCCTGTCATGACCCTTGATGATGGAGCGTGCTTAGGTTAAGCTAATCATTTAACAGGTGTGCTGTTCTGGCACACCACTGACATGTGACACAACAACTGAAACCACATGGAGTGACAAAAGGAGTGCAGGTAGTGATGAAATTGTAAACAGAAAAGGACAGGTCAAAATACAAGTATTTAATGTGTACTGGGGTGAGATCATTCATTAATCCATATTTAATTATGCAAATTTATTTATTTGTTTGTGTTCTTCATTGTTGTGTTAACATTAAAATTAGTACCTGTGTGTCTAGATAAAATAATGTGGTTAAATTCAAAAGATTTTTTTTTTTTGCCATTTTTTAAATATGGCATTTATAATAAATAATTACTAGATTTATTTATTATAAATAACGAAAATATTATTATTATTTTTTCATCTATATTGCCAAGCCCTAGATTCAAACACTCCTAGTACTCTATGCCATCTCTCTCCTAAAGATTAGGAGGAAAAGGTGATTATTTGCATCATGTTTTAACTTTTTACATTGACCGAATAATTTTACTGTGTTTTAATACTTTTAGGTATTAGAGTTGAATTAAAATGCTCTGTGTTTTATGTGTGCTAAATTGAGGCATCCCACTGCTCCATGACCGATGTTGCCAATAAAGTTATTGATGGATTGAAACTAATAGCTTAGCTGCGTTTGTTAAGGGCTAGCGGACTAAACAACGTGTTTAGCTACGGCCGAGTAGCCAACGCTTGTGTTTGTCTGTCAGAGTAAATAAAATAAAAACTAAAGCGAACCGATTTGACGACTTTCTAAGTAATATACCTGCTCGTTCTTCTTCTGTGTGGACTGGAGTGGCCGCTGGATCTCGACCTGGAGCGGCGTGCTGTGTGTGGCCTAACAGGGCTCAGCTTCTCCTGCTTTATCCTCACTTTGGACTCCCGCTCCGGAGACTCTCTCCTCCTGTGTCGCTTTTCTTTGGTCATTTTAAAATATATCAACGACTTAAATTATTGCGTAACTAAACGTACATCGCCGTCCGCACAAAAGCAAATAAAAAACAAAGGCAAACTAAAAAATTAAGCAATCCCAAACTTCGACTGTTATGCTCGATGTACGCACTTCCGTTTCCGGTGGTACGCCCAGAATTTATGTCGGGAGGGTCGCTGCCCAATTTTTACTTTGGTTCCTCCCAGAGGTATTTTTGTTGTGTTTTTGATTAGTTATTTCATTTTCAGGTTTGTTTTCAAATCAGTTTAGTTTCAGTAATTTTCTAGAGTAGTCTTCCTCGTTTGCTTTGTTGCTCATTTAGTTTTTATTGTTGTTTTGTTGTATTTTAGTTTTTATTCGTTTTAGTATATCTTGTATTATTATCATACGATGTTATGTATATTTCTTATTTTATTTTAGTTGTTAGTTAGTTAGTTAGTTAGTTAGTTAGTTTAGTTTTGTAAGTATGCAATCTCTTCCAAGAGTACCCTCAGTTAGTTTGCGTTTTTATTTTTATTCCGATTAATTATAAATATATTTTTCACACCTAATTTTTAGTTCAATTTTGGTAAATATAATAACCTTGGTTCTGTCATCACTGCTTCTCATGTATGACATCTTGAATAAAGATGGGAAGTTTTTTTTTTCTTTTAGACCGTTTCTCCTTAAACACATAAGACACTAAAAGAAGTAAAAAAGAGAAAAAATAAAATCACACCAAGTGAAACCCAGTAGCTCTTCAGCTATCTAATTTTGTTGCACTGATTATGAACAGAGCATCGTTGAACCGAACCGCTGATTCCACCCGGACAAACTAAAATGGAACACCGGGACGCTGTTGTCATGACAACGTAAACAGTGAACACGAACTTTTCGTTAGTAACAGCACCGATGTGTCTGTAACGTTAACTGAAACCCAGACCAAGAAGCTTGCGATTTTAGTGTATAGTTTTATTATTTTCACAATGATTCCACCAGCCGAGTCTCTCCTGAAATATGACAACCCACTTTCAGTCTATAAAACCACAGACGGAAAGTCTCCAAAGGTGAGTTTATCAACTAACGACACCGACAGTTTCGTTACCTGGCTAAAGAGAAGTTGTCTGGAGGAATGAAAGGTACCAGGCAGGAAGGATGGACACAGGAAATAAATAACATAAGATATTTATAAAGACAATTTATTAATCATAAACAGACAATTTATTAATCATAAATTGTCTAACAATGCAACGAAAGAACAGCTTAGCACATGTGCTAAACTATAGCTGCTATTACAGCTGACCTAAGTTAAGTTATATACTGAAATTTTAATCGTCCACAGAGTTCATACTACTCAGTGTCATAGCATGTTCTAAACTTGCATGTCATTGAAACCCTTGACATATAAAGTGTGCCCCAAACAGTTTAATGTCAAACCTGAGTCACTGAAAGCATTAAATGAAATATATTAATGAACAAAACCTTCAAAATCAAAACAAAACACATTAATTTGGCCAGAATATTATCTATAACTAAACTAAGTGTAGTCTAGATGCCTTAGAACTAATGCTTATATAATAAAAAATATTTTTGGACATTAGAACCTCAACTTAATTACTTATTATTTTATGTAGAATGCTTCATATTATTTTATTTTATATTGTTTTGTCCTATTCTATTCTGACATGAATTAATTGATATGTGTGTGTAGCATGAAGAAACTCCAGTGTTCATTTTGTTATGCAACCCTGCGTTGTAATAAATGGCCTTGACACATTGATACTCGTAAACATAACTAAGACTCAAACAGCAGCAGATATGAGACAAAACAAGATTATTGCTCAAAGCACCACAGCTGTGTTGAAATTACAGAGGAAACACTGGCTAATAAGTTTTACAGCAACAAGCTCAATTATCTTTATCGCAATTATCTTTATCTATCTTAACAATTGATTTAAGTGTTAGATGTTATGTTTTTTTTCTTTTTGGTTGTTTTTCCGTGTCAAAACTTACATTCACTGAAATTGTTTGGGTAAAATCTGCAACCCTGTTTTCCTGTGAGACTCCAGCAGTGTTTTGGGGACTAAAAAACTAAACTCAACCTTCAATCTGCATGAGGGCATGTTAATAATGACTGAATTTTCATTTGTGGGTGAACGATCCCTTTAAGCTGTAGGATTCAACCTGCAGATGGTGCAAGCACTGACATTGCAGCAGCTACTTTCTTTGTATGCGACAACATCAAAATGACATCTGCAAGACTGGACTACTGCAGTTGTTACTTTACTTTCTTAACACATGGCTCAGCTCAGGTGTGGAACAAATCTGCCAATGTATGAGAAAGTTACAAGGCAGTTCCTTAAGATGAAGAAATTAGGGAAGCATCTTTTAATCAGGATATGTAATGAAATACTTTTCCCCACAGGGACGTCCTTTGAGAGTGAGCCCTCAACAGCCTGCTACCTCCAACCCTATTCCACCACCTCCTAAATCAAAATCCGCTTCTGCTGAGGCCACCATGCAGGAAAACCAGGAGATCCTGAATTCCATCCTTCCACCCAGGTAGAGCTTTTTACTTCTACAATTGAACGTATTGTTCGACAAATTCAAACCATGCTCTTACTTATCTCAACTACTGCTATTGCAGGGAATGGACGGAGGGAAACCAGCAGTGGGTGCAGCAAGTGTCCAGTGCACCTTGTACAAGAGCAGATGTTATTCGTCTGACGGAGCTGCTGAACACAAAGATACAGCAAAGGCAGGCCAGAGAGACGGGAATCTGCCCCATCCGCAGGGAGCTCTATTCCCAGTGCTTTGGTAAGTAGGAGGCTGAGACACTGGTGATCACTGAGGCCACTGCAATTACGATGATGAATATAGTCTTATACACAAGCAGAGATAAGCACAAATACATAAAAAGTGTCTTGTTACAAATGACAAATATTTGCTTATCAAATGTATCAAAATAAAATACTGGCATCTGTAATTTGAAAATACAAACAAAGCTTCTCTACAAATTAAGAGGATCATATTTTAGGGAGTTAGTAGCCTCTATATGGGACTGTCCTAAACGCCCCGACATTGAAAAGATGAGGTCTGTTCAACCTCCACCTTCACTGGAAAAACAGTTGATTTTTGAGTTCTGAATCAATATCAATTGCTTGTTTTGAAATAACAGATTATAGGTCAGTCAAAACTCAGTTTGAGTTAATTTACTTTTCCTCTTAAAATAAACTCAAATCTTTGTTTTAGAAACCTAAAAAAAATGTATTTCAAAAATTGTTCACAGTGAGCAATAAACCCTATTTGTCATTATTTTGGTGGTTGAAAATTAAATGGTTGCAAGTGAAAATTTAAACTATTAACCATTATTCACTTTCAATTCAATGATTTTTAAATTTTGAAAAAAAAAATTGTCTAAAACTCAAAGATTCAAGTTTATCTAGAATAGAAAAATAAATTATATCAACAAAAGATCATTAATTGGTAACGCTTTTTGAACTTTATTAGTATCATTGGTAACATCTATGTTGACACGGCTAATTCATATCAACATGGCTGCTGTGAAAAATGTCTGGTTGGATTTTTTTTTTTTCTTTATCAAGCTTTCTGCTGATAGAACCATGTTTCTTTCTATATTCCAGTGAATGCACATTTCTACATAAACCCAACTGTCTGATCCTCCTGATTTTGTTTCTTTAAGATGAGCTGATCAGGCAGGTGACCATCAACTGTGCTGAGAGGGGTCAGCTGCTGCTACGGGTCAGAAATGAGATTCAAATGACCATTGCTGCCTACCAGACACTGTACGAAAGCAGCATTGCTTTCGGTATGAGGAAAGCACTGCAGACTGAGCAGGGCAAGGTTGACATGGAGAAAAGAGTAAGGACATTTAGTCATTTATTACTTACAGCAATCACATTTTTTTGCAACAATTGGTGGTTCATAAATAGGGAGGTTTAATTTACCACT
>JAJHUR010127299.1:0-10119 GCA_027495735.1 Lutjanus campechanus
AATGGAAACTGGAAATGGTCCATTATTTGTGGGTTTTTCTATTATTCTGTAGCTGCCCATTAGTTTTCATTATGTATGTATGCCAAAATGCCATTCTTCTGGCCCTTCTAAAAACTTTTCCCCATGTGACGTGACGTAGGTTTCTGGATGATAACATTGCTACATAGACCGTTGAGGTTGAAGGAGCAGCATGCACAATTTGCCCACCTGTCAAAGTTAACTCCAGACAAACAGGGGGCATCGTTTCACCAGAGTAACCGCTAACTGCTGCTCACTATACTCTCTAGTGTTACCTTACTTTACTTTACTAAGTGCTTGCCTGTGTGGGAATTGTTTCAATTGTCGGATGTAAATATGACTATAGAGTGTGGTCTAGACCTACTCTATATGTAAAGTGTCTTGAGACAACTTTGTTGTGAATTGGCGCTATATAAATAAAATTTGATTTGATTTGATTTGATTTGACTTTCTTTGGCTCTAGTTAGCCTACTAGCTGCCATTATTCTCAGTTAGCTGTGAACCTCAAGGCCCAAATATGACTGGAGTCTGGCCGCACATGTGCAACAGCTCCGATCAGAACTCTGACTCCGGGGGTGATGAACACGGCAGGCGGGGAGATGAGAGGTGTGAGGCGGAGAGAAGCGAGAGGGAGGTCGGGCATCAGAGAGGCAGCGGGGAGCCACAATATTTTCATATCTAACACAGCGGATTAAAGGTGGATTTTTTTTTTTTTAATCAAACCAGAGCTTTGATTGTTGAGCAGTGGTGAGATTAAGACTTTTTGGTGAGTTTTACTTTGTGTCTGTTGTGTTTGAAGTGTGTTTTATGAGCAAGCTTGTCTTAGTTTGGTGGGGAAACTTTTAGAAGTCAGAAGGTTTATGGTTTATTATGGACAAAATTTTGATCATGAATTATTAACTGATTAAAGTTCCATTAGTCAGAATTGCATATACTTATGTTGCTATGGCTACTCCAGTGTTTTAGGGAGGAGTACCCAAAGAGTTAGCCACCCTGCTAATTGCTGGCAGGCATCCCTGGAGTCTACAATGTGGCAAAGTCAGCCTTACTGACCTCGTGGCCCCAAAAGCATTTCCCCTTAGACAGGCCTTATGATAGACACATCAAGGTTACTATTCAGGCAATTGTGGGGTTTTTAAATTCAATTTCTGTGCCTAGAAATGTGTCCTTTTGTGTGTGACATCACCTCAGTGATGTCTGTGGTACAAGCCAGCGGGGCCAGACACTGTCACAGTGGTCCAAATCTTTTGAGTCAGACTGGAGACTCTTCAAAGATTCCTCTCGGCTTTTTGACTCACCCTTATCTAAGCACTAAACTGCTGCTCTGTTTACCTCCCCTGCCGGTAAAATAAAACCCGAAAAAGTGAACCCCTTCCTACCTAAAGTCAGCCTCCCCTTTTACAAATAACAGCGTGGCGGTGACTGGCCTCTGCACATACGCGACCTTAACAAAGTCCAGTGCTTTTTACTGGTGAGCGAGGATGGACTGGAGATGAAAAACAGCCCTGAATCTTTGACTCGGCCTTCGTTCACCGGCGCGACCTTGTGGTAAATAAACTGTATTGAAAGCAGTTGAGTTACGACCATGTGTTAACCGCTCCGATCATGACCCATGACCATGTGATAGCTTTCTCCACCCCCGACCAGCCACTCAACTGGGCTACTGTTCAATGTCACAGCTCCCAGTTGTTGAAAAAAAAAAAAATGTTGTCTTTCTTTTGCAATGTGTTGCATCAGCCAAAACGGTTGAAACTGCCCACCAATAAAACTGGTCCAAAATGGCCAGCCTGGCTCTGTTGGGGATTGCTCAAAAAACAGAATGCTGGCAAGTAGATTTTTTTTTTCCTCTTTCTGGCAAGAATTAAGAGGATTCATAGTGGAAGTGAGTTTGGCAACTGTGTTACAGGTGTCACTGATGTAAGCATGGACTGAAGATTTCTCTCCACCACTGTGCTACTGAAAAACAGCACACACTTCAAATGAGGGACTCTCTATTGCCTATAGAGAATACCATTACATTAAAATGGTCATATTTGGCTCCTGTTTCTCCTATTTTACTCCTATTTCACACTCCAGATTATACACAAGGTTGCCTGGAAAGCAGCAACTGTACAGTATGTCCAAATGCTTCAGTGGACAAATGAAGACTGCTGGAAGCAAAGAGAGAAGCCTTGCTTTGAATTCCAAATTAGCGCCAGTACAAAGGCAGCCTTGGGTTGCCTCGCCACTATCCTGCTAGTTAGTCTTCTCTTTTCCTCTTCCTTGTCATAGTTTTAGGCTCACACTTTCGCTTGCATATTCAGTCAAATTCCTTTTGCTGCCCTTGCCTGACAAATTTGCAAACAAAAAAAACACACACACACGTCTTTAAATTGCAATGATTTTAAACTACAGATGAAAATTAGCCTCTCTGGCTAACTGTGCTGGCATGTTTTCACAAATGTTATTAAAGGGGAAATCTGTCATATATTTGCTGTGATAAATCATCAAATGACCATGATATATCATCAGAGATCAAGGAAACATGCTAAGCTGAAATGCTCTGACAACAACCCTCCAGCCACAGTGCGCCCTTTGAGTTGCTTCTACTTCAGGCTAGAATAATGTTTTGTTCGCCTGTCTCACATTAATTGGAGTTCAAATTAATGCAGAATGTTCGCCGAATGAGTAGGTGTCTGTTTATGAGTCATGAGAAATCATTACCGATGTTGTAGAAGAAGTAGATGGTTAGAACGGTTAAATGAAGCAATATGTTAATGTAGTCTGGCGGATAGAAACTGGCAGTCACTAAACTCAACGTCCATGGTTTATAATTTCATTGCATTGTGGTTTTGCTTTCAGGATAACAGGCTTAACTTTACATTTACAGACAACTGACAGTAATAAACAGCTGATCAACTTACTGTGTAGGACTGGTCTTCACTTGTTATTGTCATTTTTTGATGGCGTGTGCGTCTGGCGCTCCTGCAGCATTCCTGCAGCCTGCCTGAGCTTCCTCGAGTCTTTGGAGGAGGGGGCGGGGGGTAAACAACTTGCTTCAACAACTGTAGATTGTATATTAAATACTCACCCTATTTAATATATGCTCTAAGGTTCCATTCATTCATTTTTCTATGTGCACTTGCTACATATTGCTTCTTTAATACGTGTCAAAATAAAAGTAATTACATCTGGTGGACAAAATTACAACCAGATTACATTTTTCCACCATGATCGTGGGCATCAGGAGCAATTTAGGGTCCAATGTCTTGCTCAAGGACCCTTCAGAAAGTGGACAGGAGAAGCTGATGATTAAACCTTCGTCTATTTGATTAATAGCCAGCTTCCTCTAACGTCTGGGCTGCAGCTAACCCAGCGTTAGTTGTACCCCTTAAATTTGTATTTCTATCTTGATTAAAAAGAACTTCGGCTTGTAAATTCAATTTACAATGCTGTTTTGTTTTTTTTTCCTGAGCATGCGACCACGTCTTCTCACCACATATAGGCCTACTTTTTATCACATGACCGAAGTTCCATAATCAGGTCATGCAGTGAGAACTGAACTGAACTCTGCAAACTTCATCTGTTGATGAAGACCATGAGACTTTGTTTTTACAGAAAGTTGCCTTGCATTTAGATTTTACTCAGACTAACCTATTATTTCCGAGGTCAGTTTTTGAAGTCGGTTGTCTTTGCATTGTATTTTTATTTGATGTGGGGTCGCATGAGGTACCTATTGATCATCAGTGCATTACCTACAGTAGATGGCGGACAGCACGCCACCTGTTTGGAGAAGCTGCAGGAGTAGCGGTGCAGGAAGCTAAGCAATGTACTGCTGTGGACAGGGCCAGCAACAAAATGCCTAAAAAGTTTTTGTATCCAGTTCTCCTTAATACATCCACGCTCACACCTCGTCCCCTCAGTGAGGGGCAGAGAGAGAAATAGAGAGAACTAAGGAAAGGAAATACTCAGGCAAATTTCAGATATCCTGGAAAGAAGAATTCCTGTTACTTATGGAAAGTTTTAAAAGAAGGGTGCCGAATTTTTAACTAACATACGCTTCGGAAATTATTTATAAAATATTTTAGGGGTATGGGGTGGAGGTTGGGGTGTGTGGAGAGGGCGGGGGCTGTTTGCATATTTATGAAACCTTGCATATTAAATGCAGGCAAGGTGTAGTGCTATATTTAAGCCATTTTAACAAGGTGTTTGAAATTATTTTGCAAAAAAAAACAAACCTATATCAGCCTCAATTTGTTACCTCTTACAGAGCATTTAACAGTGTGTAAAACATGACTGGAGGTGGACTTTAAAAATCACCAGAATGCAGGAAACAAAGTCTATGAAACTTGAAATCCTCCCATTTTTGAGGTCTTAATGTTGGCAGGTATGGGTAGGACAGCTGTAGAGGAGACAGGAAAAGGGGGAGAGAGTGAGGGGACGACACACAGCAAAGAGCTGCAGGCTGGAATTGAACCCACAGCCGCTGCGGAGGACTGACAGCCTCAGTACATGGGGGACACGCTCTACCAACTTAATCAGTTTTTGTCCGGTGTGTGGCAGAAATACACTAAAGCAGATGTCTGATAAACAGACAGCCAATAATTAAACGTCCATACTTACAGTAATGCCGCTATAATCAGTATTTGTAGACATGTATTTGCAATGGATGAAATCTTTTCTGGTGTGGTGACAGAATTATCTCTCTCCTCTAGTTCCTCTAAGCTCTATGGAGCATTTTAGCATATTTAAACTCCTTTTTGTTTTACAACCTGCAACTTTACAGATTTGGTTCACTTTAACTGCTCTCATCAGCATGATTTTCAGATGCTGCAGGCAGCTGTTTCCATCTAAAAAAAAAAAAAAAAGGGAAAAAAGCTCTAAACTCCACTGTTCACTGCCTGTCCAGCACCAAACATCACACGTTAGCAACTAGCTGATGAACACAGCGGGGTATTTAAAGACATTCAGCACTTGCATTCATCAGGTATTCAGAAACATGACTCCAGTAGTTGTTGAATGCATAAATAATCCACTATTTGACAATGAGTTTGCGATATCTGCCTTAAGGTTGATAATAAGTGGCTGTTGTGTTTACATCTTGTTTCTGCTGCCCCCAAGTGGCAAAAAAGTCAATCAATACAGGATTAAACATTGAGCAGACACAAAGCAACAGTAGAATTCATCTGTTGTCTTTTGCTACGTGAGTATTCACTCTCCTGTTTGGTTTCGACCAACACCTGAGAAAAATATATATTTTGCTTCTAGCTGCTTGAGTTACAGTACAGTGGGTTTATTGACATCTTATTGGTGGAAATGGCTGCCTGCAGAAGCTGATGTGAGTCCCTTTCACATTATAGAGTCAGCTGATTCGCCGACGCTATTGAAAATAATAATGTAGGCAGCGTTGTGCAACAAAATAGTCTCATTCGTTGAACGTCCTCATGTTTTTGGTAAACAGTGAACTGAACGGATCAGTTTGCAACTAATGTATGTGAGCGCTGTTCACTCCTGAGAGAGTGAACGACACGTGTTTGATCATGTAGTATGAAGTGTAATTGTGAATCAATACTGCAAGCAACATTGGACGGGCCCTGGCACCTCCACGCCCATCGGGGCATGCTGCAGCTGCGACCCCATTGTAGACGTGTTCAGGCCGGGACTCTGATCAATTGTGTGAAATTTTGTGCAGGTTGGATCATTTAATACTAAAGTTATAGCAATTTAGTTTTTCATGACGAGACATCAAAATTTAACACCACACCACAGCCACGCCCAAAATGGCTGACTTCCTCTTGGGTTTAGGTGATGGGTCCAAGAGACTTTTTTGTGCACCTCGGTGTGAAATATGTGTGTACTGATTGGTGAAACATGCCGTAGGGGCTGCTGTTTAATGGGCGTAGGGATTTCACTCACCATCGAGCACGTTTAGCCCCTCAAAAATGTGATTGAAGAGGGAGAAAAAGAAGAAGGAGGAATAAAATAATAATCAGAGCAAATCCAAGAGGGTTCTTGCACCATTCACTGCTGGGACCCTAAAAAGTGTAAACCGAGTGTCATGGACAACGTTGATCAGTGTTGTGCATGAACGCACTAAAAGAGTGTCGTTCAGTGACAAGCTTGAGTTTTCGGTGAAGTGGACAACACTGCAGACTGGAGTCTCTGTTACAGTAAGAGCGAGACGGATATCTGCTCTCCTCGTCTCCCTCTTCATCTCCTTGCAGTTCTCGTGCGTTATAGTGCGTTCAATTTGAACTGAAAGTTGGAAGTTTCCAAATGGGAATTTAAACAGTATGTTAGTGTTTCCGTTTCCTGTCTGCTGTAGTGTAAAATGTTCTCAAATTGTGGTTAAAAAAATATAGATATCAGTTCTGCCGCCATTCAAAACTTTACAAAAAACATGAATATCGCAAACCATTTAGTATGACGTCCTTACATAGACTCCTGGTAGAAGAAGGTTCTGTTTAAAATTAAATTTGAAATACCAGTGAAAACACCTCATCTATAATTCAAAAGTTTTATCTATAAACATAAAATAGTTCATCTTAATCTTTGTGAACCAAACTTTGAGTCAGCTCTTGTGAAGTGTGAACTTGCGCAACACAGAATATGGGTATAACTAAATTAGGGATGTCACAATATCTACATGATTATTGTGGCCAAAGAATTGACAAATTAATATATCTATTGAAAATTTGACAAGAAGGCCATCAATCTACTTCATCTTTAACTTTGTTAATTGTGCGTTTTGTCTCTTTTTGGCAAATAAATCAGGGAGGAAGACAAAGTTAGAATGGAAAGAAATAAATGACTTAAGAGCATACAGTATGTTTAAAAGGTGTTGGATTATTTACACAATGTTATCATATGCGTATTATGAGAATGATGTCAATATTCAGTTTTTTAAATATCACAATTATTGACAATACCAGTATATTGCGACACCTCTAAGCCAAATAAGTGTCCCAAGATGTTTGATGCTCAGTCCATAAACATTTGCGAATGACCCAGGACATTCCTGTTGTGGTTTGTGTCGCCATGAGAATAGTTCCACATGTGACGACGTTGATTCTGTGACAGCCGTGTGTAAATTCATAGATATGATCACCAACATCTTAAGTGTGTCCTGCTGCAACTCTAGCTCCCATCCCCCCTCTGTGAGCGTGTGTGTGTTTGAGAAGAAATCCATATTTTTTCTTCACTGTAATGACACAAGACCTACAGTGTGTAGGTGTGTTTGTATTTGTGAGCCACAGCAGATAAAACCCATGTGTCATGGATTCCATTAGCAGAGACAAATGATGGCTATTCCCATGTAATGATCTTTTAAGTGAAAAGCAACAAAAGGGTCATTTGTTTACCGGCGGGTGCAGCCTTGCTGCCTTCATATCATGAGGTCAAGTGTCTTTATAGTCGTGACAGCCTTTAACAGTGACCCCTTTGTCTATAAGGGCTTTTCCATGCGCATGGTTTCTAATTTCCTCAGTTGAAAGACAGTGAGTGTTCTCAACATGAAGTTGGACTTGACCTCTTTAATGTACGCAGATGTTGTAAGATTTTTATGACCGAGAGCGTGTCATTTATAGCCGCAAGGCCCCGTGTGACAGCAGTAGGCAGAGATGGGCAATATTTTAACTACATGTGTTTAAAATATGTGTTTAATGTATTTTGCTGGACAGAAAAAATAAGATGTAATTTGTAACAAAATACTTGAATAATTGAAATTTTTTTTTGTAATATTATTCTCAAATAAGACACATCTTTATACCAAGGTTTAAACTGTAACAGAAATTTAAAAAATAATTACCGAGTCAGTGTTAGACTACATTAATGTGAAACACAGGACAAGTTCTGTCGGGTTCAGCAACACGCTCATCCTCAACTGCCATACTGTATTTAGGGTTGCCAGGTCTGCATTTTTCCTGTGGAATTGGGCTATTTTTGTTGCATTGGGATGATTTT
The DNA here is from genome assembly GCA_027495735.1 of Lutjanus campechanus. Lineage (NCBI taxonomy): Eukaryota > Metazoa > Chordata > Actinopteri > Lutjaniformes > Lutjanidae > Lutjanus > Lutjanus campechanus. Next base: position 7,960 of record JAJHUR010127299.1, read on the forward strand.
TTTTTGTCTGCTGATTGGCTGAACCTATTTTTGGGTGAACTATCCCTTTAATTCCCATACTACTGTATATATATATATATATATGTATAAATATGTGTATATATACACACCCATATATTTATATTTACTGGAACTGATTCACCATACATGCATCTAGTGGTGTTCCATCGCATGTCCTCCCTTGTCCATACAAGTAGCTACTTTGTATTTTATTTTGGTACTTTTGATAAGCAAGTATTTATGATTTGAAACAAAATACTTTTTGATGTATTTGCGCCCATCTCTGGCACTAGCTTATGTAAAAAAAAAACACACACACACACAAAAAAAACTATAAGAATAGCATGGAGGTCCCTGTGGACCGCCTGCAGGCAGAGACCCCGGAATAGCGTCAGTGTCGTTTCAAAGCGGAGCAATTATCCCAGGCCAGGCTGGACGAATCGATTCCTGCAGACTTTTTAAATGCTCCTGGCCAATTATAAAGGCAGTGCATCCTCTCTTACATATACTGCCTATCCGCGTGTAGGATCACCAGCTGATAGGACCGGGCCTGGAGCACTCTGTCTCTGCTTTCTTCCCTTCTTTTAGTTTTTCTTTTTCATCTCTCTCATTCTGTCTTCCTCTCTTTTGCCTATATACTCCACCAGTAAGATATTGCAATTATTAAGGAGGAGCACCCCTCTCCTCCTCCTCCTCCCTCCTCCTCGTCGTCCCTCCCTCCCTCCTTCCTCGCATCATACTCCACGTGATCATAACCAAGGTGGAACCAGCTGCTGGTGAGAGAGACACAGAGACTGGCTGCGCCTCTGAACGCAGCGCACATACAAAGTGAACGGGAGGACTGCGAGCTGCTCGTTTCACCCGTGGATACTATTACACAACTGCCGTCGCCTCCAGACCCCCCGTCCGTGGGATACTCCGGCAACATCCTCTCAGTTTTATTACCTCTTTTATATTATTTTTTTTTACATCACCCCCTTTTTTTCCTCTCCCATCTTTCCTCCTTTCCCCTCATCCTTGAGCATCCTCCCTCTCTCGCAAGTCTTCTCGCCTGCCTGGCTAACTTTTCCATCCCACACAACCTCCTCCATCGCCCCCTCCACCACCCCTACAGTCCTCCCTCTTATTGCAGCAGCCTCCCCTCCCCTGGATCGGGCGGAACCCGTTTGGTCAGTCTCTACCCGGGGGTTACTGCTACATGGGGCGCACGGTGTCGCTCGGAAAATGGTCTGCTGTCGGTGTCTAGTTGGCGCCCCGCTGAACCTGCCGGGATTGGAGTTGTCGGTGCGCGTCTGCGTCTCTTCTCTGCCACCTCGCCTGGACCAGTGAGATAGGCTATGGGTCTCTCTTCTGTGGCGGCGCAGGCACCGCTCGAGGAGCCCCGGCGGCTGCGCCAGTGGAGCGGGACGGCGGGAGGCTGGCTCCGGATCACCCTCGTCTCATTTCTCGCCACTTTACCTGTGGAGCAGCTGCGCGCCTTTCCGTCCTCCCTCAGCGACTGCCAGACGCCGACCGGCTGGAACTGCTCCGGTGAGAGTCACAGCATGCAGGCAAAGTTGCAACCCCTGTTTGTGCTTTAGAGATGTGTCCAAGTTACGCATAGAAGATTAGAAAAGAAGCGGGACAGAGCAGCATTAGCGCAAAGTTTACAAGAGCCCGCTTTATTCCTCTTATTATTATTACAGCTGCATGTGTGCATCCTGAAACCATGCATGTGGTTGGTGTGGAGCGGATACAGGCTGCAGTCTGATACCGAGCCACCGCAAAGCCCCGTGGTGAGAGGATGCAGAGTTTTTTTGGGGAGCTGCTTGATGTGCGTTTAGCGCCGTTGAGTTGGTCTCGGAGCATGACAGCGAGCCATTCAGCGCCGATCATGTCAGAATAATCACTCGGCAGGCAGGGGGATCGATGCTTTCGATCCGAGACAAAGTGCAAACAGCGGCGGCAAGCGTCGTTTTCAGGAGAAATACAGCAGAGGACGGTTGTCGCCAGAATAACGCGACGATGTGCGCCACGACGATTCCAACAGTGTTGTCTTTACGCGGCGTGAGGAGGAAACGGGCGACTTCATGTGTGCGCAGTCTTAACTTGAACTAGTCAACTCCTATACGGCTCAGTTTCAGCACCAGCTTTAATAATTTCACAAATTATGGCAAAGAA
>JAJHUR010127299.1:10139-20860 GCA_027495735.1 Lutjanus campechanus
CAAATTAAGCAAAAAAAAAAAAAAAAAAAAAAAAACGCACGATAAATCTAGTTTTATTGTCTTCTCAGGCGTCCCAGTCGTTTAATCAAGTGTTACTTTAAATATAAATGCAGTCGTTTCCTTTATAGGCCACCGAGCTGTAAACTTGTTTTCTCTCCTCGGTGCCCAGAAGCGATAAAAGGAGCGGACCCGGGCTGCAGAGCACACAGCCTCGCCTCGCCTCCCTTTGTAAATCAGCCGACTGTGCCGCCATATATTTCCCCTGTCGCCTGTCCAAGTCTGAACCCTTAAAATAGCTCCAAGCCGATTCCACACACACACACACGCACACACATACACACACACGCACACACTCATGGGCAGCAGCGGCAGCAGCAGTATTGATATTATAGCTCATAATAACAGCAGCCACGCATCGATACGGAGCCATGACTGCCTGTTTGTGGAGCGGTGGACTTGGATGAGATGTTAATAAAAGAAAGAGAGGGGAAATATTTCCAAAAAGAAGCATCATGGAAATATTGTATGTAGCGGCAGGTAGATTAAAAATACTCACTCTTGTATGATAAATGTACTCGCTGTCAGATCACAGGCAGCTCATTTGGATATCAAAGTTTTTTTTTACATGAATTTGATTATGATAATAAGCTAATTAAGAAGCTTAGTTAAAACATAAACAAGACCAAAGGAGATGTTTCTTTTAATATTATGGTTTAGAACATTGAGAAGATTGTTAGTCTTTATTCGAAGCATCTTTGGGGTTGTAAATTCTTTTAAAAAAAACGAAGCTTCAGAGGAATTTCAGTGACAGTTTTCCAGCTGCTCTTCAGGGCAGGTCAATATATCGATATTATATCGATTTCGCGATATGAGACTAGATATTGTCTTAGATCCTGGACATCGTTATATCAAGATATATATTATGCATAAGTGTTGTCTTTTACTGGATTTAAAGGCTGTGTTGCAGTAAAGTGGTGGAATTTACATATGATTATTTATCAAAAATGTACTTTGAGAAAGCACCAGTAGTCATCCCTATAATATAGTTGCAATAATGATATGGAGGTATGTGCTCAAATGTATTGTGATAGCCAGCCCTAATTCTATAAGATCATCATTACAGCTGCAACAATTGAATTAATCGCCAACTATATTGACAATCGATTGATCGATTTAAGCAATTTTTTAAAGAAGAAATGTCGCAATTCTCGGATTCAGGCTTCTAATGTGAATATTTTCTGCTTTCTTTACTCCTCTATGACAGTTAACTCCATGTCTTTAGGTTGTGGGCAAAACAAGACGTTTGAGGATGTCGTCTTGGGCTTTGGGGAAACACTGATCGACATTTTTCACCATTTTCTGACATTTTTAAGACCAATCAGCTAATCAATCAATCGAGAAAATAATCGACAGAGTAATCGACAATGAAAATAATTGATAGTTGCAGCCTAAATCATCATATGTTTGCACTATCAGAGGATTTACAGTATGCTCTTTGAGATTAAATGCGTATATTAAGATATATATTGTATAACCCGGAAAAGCTTAAAAATCTTGAGGTATTATTTCTTAGCAACATTGCCCAGCACTAGTGCTTGGTGCAGTTGTTTATTCAGTTTAAAGACACAGTTTTGGTCTTTAGTATCTTAGTAAATGTCAGTAACAGTGATAACTTAGCTCTTTGCAGCGATTCACCCTGGTATTTAAGCATATGTTTATTCAGATTCTCCGTAGGATAATAGCTAGGCGCTGTGGCGTATTGGAGCATCGTTTTGTGCTGCTGTTGATGGCGGTGATGATTTGCTCGTAATGACGGATAATGGCACACATCCTGTCCAAATACACACTTGCCTACCTCCCCACTTCCTGACACACTCTCATATGCATTTCGACAAAGGCTTTTATCCGACACTCCTTGAGGAGGCTTAAGTGCATATACTGAGAACAATGCACACACATACACGCGCGCACACACACATACACGCGCGGCACACACACACACACACACTCACTCACTCACAGAGACAGCCAGCAATTAGAATTAATAGAACAGAACAAGTGACACGTGGTCACGTCGTGAAAAAAAGATAAACCCCTTTCAATAGTAATAAAAAACAGTCAGTAATTGCACAGGGCTTAATTATCCACTCCTTCCTGCATATCATGCACTTTAACAACAACACTAATGTGTGACAGTTTTCAGTCCGGAGAGAATAAAGGCAGGCTGGAAAACAGTTTGGTGATGAGTTCAGTGTCACTTCAGTGCTAAGAAACAGATAATTATGGACAGTAGTGTAATGGAAATGTGGTGCCAGTTTCAGCAGTGCCGCCTTTGAACAAGTGCTGAATGAGATTCTGTTCCACGGAATGAAACAGAGGAGAGGAAAAAAAAGAGAAGACTTGGTTTGACAAAGATTGTCATTCTGTGCGGTTTGCATCTGCGGGCGGCCATGAGCAACTGCCATTGAAGGCTTCACTGAGGCAGAACAGAGGGTCTCAAAATGATCTTGACACTAAGTTAATCTTTGTTCTGTTGGTCTCTGGATAGCTGTGGTGAACCCAGTGTGGCGTTGGGATGAATGTGATGTGTAAAGCTGCTCTGGGTGGGATTCGTGAAAACGTTTAAAGGTGCAGTGAACGATTCTGGAGAAAGATGGTTTGGATTGTTGAACCTCATTCCCAGGTCGTCAAACTTGTGATGCTTCATTCATAGTAGGGACGATATTCTTATCGCCGATACTATCATGATACTTTGGTGCCAATTCGATATATATTGCGATTCTTAGGTGTTACGATGTACTGTGATTTTTTTTTTATTGCTTCTTTTAACACTAGACCATGGGGGAAAGTTCGACTACACACTTCTAACGACAGAACGTAATGAGTCATATTTCGAAAAGCCATGTACATCACATGGCAGTCAGTCTTTAAGCTTTATTTCAGGGGCATCATTGTGATTTTCATATAAAAGTAGCAAATAAAATACTTTCTGAAGTAAAAATTTAGCTGTTCCTGCTCATCAAAAATAATAAATTGAATAAGAAGTTAGGCCAAAATGAATAGAGCCCCTGAAAACTGCAAACAGCACAAATGTGAGGCTTTAAATTAACTTCCCTCACATCGGAAGCAGACCTCTGAAAAATTTAGAGTTTGAGTTTTGACCTTTTGAGGCTGCTGCAGCTCTTTGGTCTGGAATGCTTGGGCAGCAGTAGTTCAGTCTGTGAGGACTCGGCTCGTTGACCGGAGGGTAGCCGGTTCAAAAAGTAGCCCCCCAAGTGCTCGGGGCGCCTGTTTCTGGGCAGCATCCATCACTCTGCCACCTCTCCCACAAAAAAATTGCATGTGCATGTGTGCGTACAAGCCATACACTGAAGGAGCTAAATGGTTAATTTTGTTATTTGCACCTATGATTTTAAAAATGTCTCCTGTGAAAAGGAGCTAAAAGTATCCCTCTGGAATGAAATTAATTAAGGTGTGGGAAATACTCAAAATAACACTTAATTTTCTGTCATATCAGTGGCTTAATATGGTGGCGGGTGAGAAAAAAATCATTTCACAGTTCAGTCATCATTTTTAGTCATTGTGAAGTTTTACGTTGGCTTCACACGTGTTAACATAGGTGCCACTGGTCTGACCTTGACTTGAACCGGACACCCCCCAGACTAAGTCCTTACGGACTGAACTTAGGCTGCCCAAGCATTCCATACTGAACACATGATGAAGACCTATCCAAAAGAGTGCAAATATACATCCTGTAATCCAGTGTGAGTCTGTTAAAAAAGTTTAATTTCGTCCAAAGGGGACTAATAAAGGGCATTCTTCTTCTTTGAAGCAAACTATAAAGGATGTTCTTCTTTGGAGTTAGCAATATGAAGTCAGCGGTTATTTGTTTTTAAACAGAGCAGAGGAAATATATGCCTGAAAGTGTGAGCAAAATGTTGTTTTATATTAAGCATGTGAGATAAAAGCTATCACTGTGATGCTAATTTCCATTAGCGCACCAAAGGTAATTCCCAATATGAGTTAGCATCAAGCTAATGGCCTAAGCACTAGCTATATAAAATTGATTCAGCTAACCCTAACCCTAATTCAGGATTTATTAAATTGAAGAATCACGATACTTACGAGAGTGGATTTTTTTGCTCCCACCCTTACAACCCTGGGATTTGAAAATAAGGGCCCTGCACTGTCCATGTAGCCCTCACAATCAATTCTAAAATCACCACTGGGCAACAACTTGCTTTGAAATATCAGAGCAACGATAATTGGGTTAACTAGTTCCTACATGAACAAAGTGACTTAAGCGTTCTTACTCTTGGCAGATTTGTCATGTTGGCTCACATAATCAGGTTGTGTTTCCCTCTTTGTGATAGACTGAAATCCATGCGGCGTATTTTACAAAAAGCATGACTTTGACCGACATTGCTCTTCATTAAGTAGCTGTGGGTAAGCCTACTCCCATTTGGTGAGATACTTGAACAAACTTTGAGCCCTTGTGGCAGGTACATCCATCTCATGTTCACTCATCCCTGCATCCTCGCAGTTCGTCTTCATCTTCCTCCTCTTCTTTCCCTTCTTCTTCTCATCTCCTTCCAGCAAACAGGCCTTGCAGGCTATGTCTACCTTTTTTTCCCCCCAGAGTTAAAAATTCTGGAAATTTATGGGAAAATATTTAACCATGGGGTCACTTGAAAACAAGGGTAAAAATATGTGAGAATCCTGGGGAAAAAACGGGAGGGTTGACATGTGTGCTCTCATTACCAGGTTGTCAAATACTTAGGTTTAGAGAATGAGACCAAACTAAAAGACTTCTTGTTTTATTTTTTGTTCGGTACTGTTGACCTATAGTCTTTTCCTATGCACCGATCAATCTACAGGGCCCAGTATTTCAGAACTTTTAATCTAGATGAGTTATCTGGACAGGATTAAATCTCAAATTTGGGTATTTCAAAGCCAAGAGATGTGATCCTGGTCCTTTAAAACTGAGATACGGGTTTAGTAATTCATTCCTTCCCACAATCTAGATCAAATGTTATTCTGGGTATATAAAACTTCAAGGTGGAAATAAAAATGAGGATTATCTTGATCCCACTGGGAAGGTGGATTCAGCATGGATTCAAGGTGGATGTAGAGAAATATAGAGCTCATCGAATTTATTTAATAATTCTTTCATTTATTTCTTGTACATTAAAGTAACACAGAAAACAAAACAGTTTCTATTCCAAATTATCCAATAAACCAATATTTTCAATTACAACATCCATAAAACTCCAAGCTGCTGTTGTGTAAAATTGGTCTGTGCAAAAACAAGAATTTATAGAAGTGCCAAGCGCAACATAATTCCCACTTGAATCATGCTTTAAAAGATGCAAAGTTCCTCACTGCGATTGAAGCCCCAAGTAGAAACTCTGACCGACCACCGGCAGCACTGCAACCAGACATACCAGCTGGACGTTCAGTAAGAGACGCTCCAGTGTCTGTTTTTGTACTTGAAGTCTTTTGGTCATAAAAACAGTCATATGCTGATGAAACATTATGTGTTCTTATTTTTTTTCTTTTTTATTCAGCAAGTAATTAATAATAAGAGCACACCATCTTTGTTAGTGAAATATTACTTTGATGAACAGACGTAGGCCGGTCCCTGAGGTCAGCAACCTTTACAATCAAAAGGTTGGAGATCTTTGGAGCCGCAACTATTAAATTCTCCCATTTTCCTAAAAGGCTTTTTTTTCTCTTTTGGATTTGGCATCCACAGCTACTCAAGGGAGACATAAGACCAGACACTGCCAAAATTTAGAGGAAAAGGCACCAAGCCATGGACAAAGTCTGTGACGCACATTTTAGTTGACAGAATATTCTTAAAAAAATGTAATTTGGGGTATAGGGTACACATTTCTACAATCAATCACTTTGGGCCAACGACAATGACAAATTATTAAATAATGATGAATAATCAATACGGGCTGTTATTCAATTCCATTTAATTCTTTTTGGCAAAGTCACAGGGAGCCACTGGGGAGGGCCAAAAGAGCCGTGTGTGGCTCTGGAGCCGCAGGTTGCAGACCCCTGGCCCATCCAAAGACTGCAAAAGTAGATTCTGCAATCCTGATCTTGTGATATGTGGATCAGAACGACCATATCTGAAAATTCTTTGTACAACCAGGACAGAACCTAAAAGATCAGTTTCATCCAGGATAGCAAAAAAAAAAAGGGATCACAAGTTTTGAAATACCGGCCCCAGGTGGGCAAAAAATTTGCTCTTTCTTTGGAATCAGACTCAAGAAGCAACTATCTTACTGATGCTCCCATCACTGGCCAGATTTCATAAAGAAAAGGAGCTCTAGTTTTCTCTCAGACCACTTGATTACATTATGCTTAAAAGTTATTGTGGAATTTCTGCACAATGACGCCAAAAATAAACTGCCTACACCAGCTTTAAAACATGAGTCATACATCAGTGAAACTGGAGCAGAGAAGAGAACTTGTTCCCACTTCTTGACATGCTGTGTGTTTTGCAAATCAACTAAATATTTGAGTGTTGTGTGTGTGTGTGTGTGTGTGTGTATGGGAACTTTTAATCTCCACGCAGGAAGCGCCAAAGTAAAACTTCACACAAACTAAAAATGATGACTGAACTGTGAAAGGATGTTTTTTTTGTCACCAGCCACCGTATTAAGTGATTGATATTCCAGAAAATTAAGTGTTATTGTGCTCATTTCCCTACACCTTAAATTGAATTCGTTCCTTAGAGAGAGATATTTTTAGCTCCTTTTCACACAAGTTGTTTTGACGTGAGAAAATGGTAATGAAATGAATGATGGCTTGATTCTACTTAGCTGATTTGGTTTCTGACATTGTGCGTGGTGAATTATAGGGATGCTAATGACAGATAGAACAGACTTTAGCTACTTAAAAATACTGATGAGAGCCATGAGACTCAACCAAAACAGTTCATCTTTGGGCTGTAAAACCAAAACAGTGAGCCGACAGACACTAAAATACTGTACAGCTGAAGGGCACTACAAACGAAACCTTTCATTAACTAATTTTCTCTCATTTCATCTTCTCCAATTTTTTGTATAAAAATATTGATTAATTGAGCATTGATTAGCCAAAAAAGCTGGTTTCTATACAAGTAAATCAGTGTTTCTCAAACTTGGAGCCTCGATTAACCGGTTAACAAGGTCAAATGCACACTGTATGTCCTCAGATAATAACCGGGACTTTTGTTTACGTCAGCTGCAGAAGGCAACAGGCCTTTATTTGAGGCAGTGTAATATTAGGGGCCGACACATATTTTTAATTCCCTCAATTTGATTAGGGTAATTTGTCATAATGTGGTAAGCAGAGCAGAGACAGAAATATGAGACAGAAAATAGCTCTCAGGGATATCAACCCTTGAATGATAGATAGAGGACAAGAATCCTTCAACGGTAGCAAACTACAGCCACGGTGTAAGAATGTAACAGCCGCCTCACTAATGGGTAAAACTATAAACAGAACAAAATGACAGTTAAGCCACCAACATAATCCTGAGCAGACACATTACAAACACTAAGAGGTCACTCAGTAGACTGCAGATCTCCGTCAGGCAACCTGGAAACAATATCATCAACATTTTGATTTGTATCTGTATTTTAATTATGTATTTGTTTTTGTCAGACTGCAATGGATCACAATCACATTATTATTATACATAAGTGTGCAATGTTGTCATAATTAGCCTATGAATTCTTACGTTGTAGCCAGAAATGTGTTTTGTGAGGTCATAGTGACCTTTGACCACCCAAACTGTGCTAGTTCTTTCATGAGTCCAAGTGGACATGTGTGCCAAATTTGATAATTCTAAGAGTGTAGGGGGAAAAAACACTCTGGCTTGTTGGATTTTCTCTGAACCAATCACAATTGTCTTGGGAAGCCGAGCCCAGGATGCTGCGACAGTGCTCCTGCAAAATAGTAGTGGAATATTCTAATATTGGACGTCGGGAGGCTAGCCCGGGAATTAAAATGTCTAAATCACCTCAAAAGAAGAGGTAACAGCAGCTAGCTTGTTTATTTTTGTGCCGTTAGCAACCCAGGTGCTAATTCTCTATTTTCAGCGTGTAGGTTGGTATCTCGGAGGTAGTCGTTGTTTACATCCAATGTACTTCCAATGAATCAGACCAGGTTTGAGTGGCTGTTTGTGCCAAATTTTAAGAAGTTTTCTCAGGATGTTCTTGACATATTAGCGTTCACAAGAATTGGATGGACATCAGGTCACAGTGACTTTTGACCACCAAAATAAAATCGATTCATCATTGAGTCCAAGTGGTCATTTGTGCCAAATTTTAAGAAATTCCCTCAACATGTTCTTGAGATATTGCATGTACAAGAACGGGATGACCCCAAAAGATAATACCTCTCGCCACAGCTGTCGCCAGGGTAGAGATATGAAAAAAGGTTTTTCAAGATTTTTTAGAAATTCTGAATCACAGTGGCCCTTTGGCATACAGTCATGAATGTGCACACAAACAATTAGGCCAATCGGTTCAGCAGTGTTTGAGATTAGCTGCGGACAATCTTCAGGTCTGTTTATCATGCACACATGCAAGCGATCACATGATCCCCTCCAGGATTACGCCTGGTGGAGGTAACCAAAAATAATATTTACATTTTTGAACATAAACAGTAAACTTAACAAGATAACCAGGCCAGCACTAACAGGCATGATGGGAAATATGGTCTGTCACTACAGACCAGCCCTGTTAAAGTTACTGCGTTATGCTGTTATTACAAACTCAACACTTCCTGTATCCACTTCAAATTAAAAGCCCTTAAGCTTTTCAGTAGACGATGGAAGTTCGTTATGAGGTGGTGAGAAACTAGCAGATTTGAATATTGCTGTGATACTTTCAGAATGAAACATTTCAAATACATCTTAAATTCATGGTTTGTTGTGTTCTTCGTCAGTTTTTAAACGTAGACGTTGTGGCATTTCATGTCGTATTTTTGTAACTTTCATTCCCTGAGAGACGCCAGATTTCTCTTTCGGGTCTGGAGCAGAAAAAAAGTTTGGGAAACCCTGATGTAAATGAGCTCGCTGAGAGCCAAGTCTTTTCAAACAAATTGGACAGGTTTTTATAATTCACCCAGCACAGTGGACTGTGTATTCAACATTTTGTGTAATTATCACAGTCAAACCATTGGTGGCGATTTGCCTGTAATTTTTGGCTTGTATCACTTTAGATAAATGAGCGGAGTCTGTGTTATCTTTAATAGGTGCACTTGCAGACTTTGGCCAAAAATCAGCTCATGTCTTTTTGCCATTTTATTCATCCATATTACAAACAAGATGAAGCCGAGAATGTTAATACAGTATTAATCTCTTGCTGAATGCCTCCCTAACTAGTTTCACTCAGTCCAATTTTACTTTTGTCAGAATTAAAACAGTCTTTCACAGATTACAGTGTCATAATGGCGGCACTGTATGAATGTCTGCCCAATTTGTTTACTCCATGCATGATATACCTTACATCTCCTGTGGGAGAATCTCTGTGCAGGGGCCACAATCCCTCCTTCACTGAATCCCCCTGCTATTGTTAAATCTGAAAGGCCACGCGATGCTTTGATAGTTGAAGTGACAGGGACGACTGCAGAATATGCAAAGCCCCCTGTAAATCCCATCAAGTGGAGTGAATTACCACTAGTCTGCAGAGAATTGGCCATCTGCTTCCAAGATTTGTCAAGACGGAGGTCAAAAGTACTTCTCTTGCATGCCGGTCCACACCTCTGATGGAAAGCTGTGACAGAAAACTGTGAATTATATGACAAGGCAGTGGTAGGAAGGGCTAATCAAGAAGGGATCAAAAGTCGCTCATTGGCAAATGGCTGCAATGAGGGAGTTTTTAAAGGGACAGTTCACCCCAAAAACACATTTTTTTCTCTTAACCTGTCGTGCTATTTATCCATCTAGATTTAGGTTGTCACAATATCAATATTAAATTGAAAATCAATCGAAATGAGCTCTCCGTTTCAATAATGGAATCCATCCCCACCCACTTAACACTTAGCTTAGCTTACAGACAGTTATATCACAGTGGATTCTATAAAGAAGACGAGTTAGCTTTTTTCCAGTTCTGACCTGATTACTGCATTTGGATATCTGCTGATACCCATACAGAGCTCAACAATAAGGCTCGCCTGGGGCAAGTGAAATGCAATGTCAGGCTGGGCAAGTGGTAAACAACTATTAAACTATTTTGAGAAGTGATTAATCGTTAAAGTAATTTTTCATGCAAAAATGGTAGAAAATCCTGTATTCAGTCTCTCACTCAGTCTCAGTCTCTGGCAATTTCCAGATTTTCTTTGTTTAATATCATATCAAACTAGGCTTGTTCGGTATACCGGTACTAAATTGGTACCGGGGTACTGAGGCATTTAAAACGGTACTATACTGCGCTTGGATGAGACCATATGAGACCGGTACTTTTTTAAATTTTTTTATTTTTTTTAACGTCGCCGCTTGACGTCACCGCATTGCCGAAGCGCCGAGCCGAGGCGCGCAAGCCGGAGCAAGCAGACGAGCGAGTGAGCAGCGTGTAGCAGCAAACGGAGCAGGAGTCTAACGACAGAGAGAGATAAAGGAGAGAAAGAGAGAGAGAGACAGGAGCAGGGAGAGAATGGCAGCTGCTGCAACCTTCACCACGCCGCAACTCGAAGATAAACCAGGTGCACGAAGTGCT